>CAODLS010250994.1:0-22178 GCA_948243855.1 Flueggea neowawraea
AAGAGTTAATTGCTTTAAAAAATAGAGATGAAAAGTTATAAAAATTGTTTAAAATAATTTGTTTCTGAAACAGAACATCAATTTTTTCCGTTTTTTAAATTTGTATATGTTTTGGAAACCACATTCTAGTATATTTTTCAAATTTTTTTCCAGACCAAAAGTTTTCGGATTATTGTTTTCTACACTAGTCACGATTGTGTTCAATGCCCCAAATTCCAATCACAAGGCAATCTAAAGAAATTACACAGTGATTTAATAGGATCAGAGTGCTCGGTCTCGGTGCAATTCAGGACTCTGGCACAAACTAGCTGAGTCAAACCATGAGTTAATTAGCCTCCGGTATCAAAATGCAGCTGTAAGCGAGGATCTTTTCAAGAGGGAGGGAGTTCGGAATGCAAATGAGTCAAGTGGCTCGATATAAAAACTCATTTGTGTTCAACTCAACTAATAAATGAGACCAATTTTGAAGTTTGGTTTGTAAAATAATCGAGTTTGAACAATAACAAACTTGGTTTAATAGACTCGTAAATAAGATTGAACATAAAACATCATATAATCTCAAATTGACTTTAATATAAATGTATAATATCCATAAAATTTAACTATTTTAGATAGTTTTATAAAAAAATTAAAATGTATTACTTTTTTACTATAATAAATTAACTACTTGGATAAATTTATTTCTAAACTCATGTAACAGAGCCATTTAACTATTTAAATTATGTGATTTGTTGCCACTGCTGTCTTATCCCACCGGAGAAATATTTGAAACTACTATATCAATACATACAGACTATTCCATGTCTTGAAACAACAAATTAATTGCACAAATATCCTATCAGAAATTGTGTTTGGGAAAAAATCATCATTTCCAATATTAATCGACAATCCTATTATTAATTATGTTAGGAAACTTTTCTTATTTAATTAAATAGATTGACAAATGTTTTACTAAAGAAATATAAGCTCTAGGAAATTCATTCTTCAACTCCAAAAAATAGAAGAAACGTGTGTTTCTTTTGTGGATTTCACTTACCAATATATATAAGCTCCCAGTGGAAGCAAGATGAGAGTGAAGATGGTTTGATGAAAGGAACTTCTTTTGATTGGGAGTGGTAGGAATTAGTGACAAAGCTTTATTTGAATTTTTTGGGGGACAAAAGTATATAAATCAGCTGTCCCAATATTATAGAAATTAACAGCTTTGTACGAAAATTAATAAATGGTAGTTTTAGTATTTAAATTTATTTAGTTTTATAATGTTTTATGTTTATACCCTTGAATAAATGCATTAGTAATTAAGAAATTAGTTTAAAAGAAAGAGATAGCTATTAATTTGTTTAAAAATAAACCATTAAATTAAATAAAGATAATATTATAACTTTACTAATAATTAATAAAATAAAAAAAGAAATTGTGGTTATATTTTGGGACACCCTGTCCCAAAATAAAAGTGTGCCTATAATATTGGGATGAAGGAGTGAATATATATATATATATATATACACACACATATACATACATACATAGATACATACATACTTAAACCATTTTACAAATAACTATAAGACACACATAAATCTACAAGTTTTATTCTTTGTACTTCTTGAAATTCTATTTCTAACAATTTCAAAAATTAGAATGAAATAGAGACTTGTTAAAACCGTCTATGGGTTTAGAATTACCTTTGCTTTGGTCTAATGACCTTCAATAGGATTAAATATTCAAGCTACATGTTTTGATGCTAATATAAGAAATATAAAAAATTAGAGGAGTGTTGCAATCCATATGAGACTCGGCATGTAAACTAGTAAACGAGCAACACAAACTGTAAATTCGAACACGCAAGATTGTTTCACAATTCAATTGTTTTACAATCTAAGAGTTTCGTAAAGATCACAATAAGCATGATGAAGTGGAAAGAAAGAGGCTTTCTTTTCTCACACTATTTTTCTGTCAAGAAAAACAACGTTAGATAAATATCATTTCATCTTAAGTCAATTATAGTTCAAACTTTTAACTGAATAAGAATACTTGTTATCTAGTAAGATACTCTTATTTCAACCAAATTGGTCATGGCAAAACCCGCTTAATTCCAATAATTCAAATTTAACCTTCTAGTAATTTAAGCCATAATGTATATAATTAACTCATACATAATTCTGCAATATTTTTGTTTTGAAATTAAAATATAGGAGAGGTGGATGAATAATGTGTTGCGCTACAGCTGGTGACACAGCAAAACTTGAGTTAGGCATGCTCCACACTTGTGATACAAACTACAAACACAGCATCCAAATTTTAGCTGATCTTTCGGGTCCTATTCGAATGATCCCACATGAAATTTTTTGTAAACCAAAGTATTTATTGTTGTATTGAAAAAGTCATGTGAGCAACACGAGCTCCAACATGAGCAAGCTTCTTCTAGCTTTTTCAATATTCGTCTCCTTCTTGGTAATAAAAGGAACCATCATCACACATGGACACCAACCTGTTTTGAATAAGATAATAGACCCACTTCCAATAGTGGAAGTATTCAATCAACCAATAATTCAATACCCTGCCGACCTCATTTCGGCTCCAATAATTCATTGCCTCCAGTCCCATTTCTACTTTAACAGTATAGATCAAGACAAAGTTCGGGTAGCTTCCTTTTTCTTGATAAGCCTAAATTTTATTGAATTAAGCCACTAAAGTAGTGACTCTCCACTGAATATAATGGTTGGTTTTGTCGCATTACGAGACTATATCACCATATATAAAGAAGAACACAATGGGTTGCATCCTTTTCATTATGTTTGTTTTTGAATTTACAAATCTATCATTCAATACATCACTACTTCAATGCCTCTTGCAACTTCCGTATAGGAAGCAATGTTTTATAATCTAACCAAATTTCGCCTAATTCTTCTCAAAAAATACACAGGAAGATTGTACTAAACTTTTAAATGGAAAGATTGTACTACATATTTACTTGTACACTTTAATCTATCCAAACGAGATTTCTTGATACACTTCCTTGTGCTAACGATCGAACATTTTCTGGGAGTTCAGTTATGGTCCAAGTGATTATGGTACGAGAGGTAGAGAAAGTGGTTCGAACTTAATTTTTAACTTTCAAGAATTTGGATCATCGGATCATAATTGAATTCACTCATTAATGCTATGAAAAAAATTTAGTGTTTAAATTTATCCTATTGACAATTTATTAATTTGAAGAATTGACACCTAAACTTATAAAGAAAATTTGCTTCTGTTCTTAGCTAATATGAGATAAATTAGCATAATCGTATGGAGTAATCAACATATATTCAAGAATTTCTTCCATCATAGTTGCGCTCTGGTTAAAATATACAAACAACGAATTTTGAATTTTAGATTGGAGTTAGTACATTTGGTCGGTTATGATCAAGTATTATATGACATTCAATTTATTTAATACTCATAGTGCTATTTCAAATCTATGCATTACAATTTACGAATAGAAAACTGATACGCTTGTAGTATGAGAGTCATTTTCAATATTTAAAGATGTAGAATTTATCTCGTTCGTTTAATAGTTAGCATGTTGATCATAAAAGAATTACCTGCCAAGAAATCAAATATTCAAATCTTAGAAAAAGTACTTCTTGAGAGGGAAGAAACTGTTAATACTCTGATCCAGAAGTGGGTGACCAATCTTTGTACAAAAATAAAGATCGAGAGTTTACTTTTATGTAGGAATTAGTGTAAAATAAAAAAAAAAAAGAGGATCATGATTTTCTGGAAGGGCATTGTTGCAAGCATAGTTGAACATGGCTCACACAGTCAGTTTAATTTATGTAGATGAAAATTATAAAGGGCGAATGATGTGGTAAAAAAGAATAGTTAATTGATCAGAGCATGCATGACAAAGATGCTTATCCACATCATTGTATATTGTTTCTTCGAACCGTCTTCTCATGTCATAGAATTCACTATATACTCACTAACTATGCTCCATAGTGACTGTGACAAAATTTTGTTCTTTAGTTTCTGACTTCCTTGTCATGTGACATATATAAGTAGTAGCTTCTTCTCAGTTCATGTTCAAGAGAGATTAAGTCATGTTGTAAGATTATTGGTGTCATCTTTTTAGGTAAATGGCCACATGAAAATTTTTTTATTCCAGATATATGTCACATTTGAGATCTTTGTGGTTATTGAGTCCCTTTCCTCAAATTTTGTCTTCCATATACATAGAAAAATGGGTCTTCACATCCTTTTTTCTTGTTAGAGTTCCTTACTTTTGGATTTCCCAATAAAATTTGCATTATATATACCCACACTTGAAGCTTCAATGCCTTGCATAGATTCTCAAATGCATAAAATATATAAAAGTGATAGTGTGGTATGGGCATGTTGAGGTCTATCCGAGGAGGGTGTGCGTAGGATCACCAATCTAGATTCTTGAGATTTGGTTTGTTCAGGTAACACAACAAAACCAGAAGATATGGGCAAGCTCAGTTTTGGCAAGGTGTTGGACTGTCTGTGTGTTAGTGCTTCTGGATCAAGCTGTACTTGTTTCTGCCTCAATACTTTGGAGAGTCAAGATGTGTTTGAGAAGAAACCACTTATAAATAGTGAAAAAGGACAGTTGTTGAGATTGAAAGATGTAGTTTCTGGTAATCAAACTTTAGCCTTTCAGTTAAAGCCTAAGGTGAGTTTATTTTGATTTTGTTTTCAATTTTCTTTATTTATTTTGGTTTTGGCAATTTAAGGGCTCTGTTTGGCAATTTATTTTGGTTTTAGCTTGGTGATGTACGTAAATGCAATAAGATGGAGTTTAATGAGGGTTTTGTGTTGAATGACGATGTAGATAGTGGTGCTAAGAGTGTCCATGCATTGTTATGGCTGTGCAAGAAAGGTTGAGAAACATGTTCCAAAATTGGAAGGTAATTCCAATTATGTTTTTCTTTTTATTGCTTCCTTTTTCAGTTGTTGAACAGGTTTGCCTATTAATTCAAGATGAGTGCTAAAGAAAGTTTGCTGATTAGATTTGGCAAATATATAGTTTTAATTTCAAAAAGACCAAAAAAACTGAAATTGTATAGGTTTGATCAAATTCAGATGCCATCTCTATCGATTAGACGTCCCTGAATAACCGGAAAATGTGGCCATCACTCCTCCAATCAATTTTTTCTTATTTTAAATCTATAAAAAGATTTATTTTGTTGAAAAAAGATTTTTTCCGTCTGTATTTAAATTCCTTACATTGTCTGGATCAACCCCATTCAATCTGAAATACAAAATATGACCCACAAAAATCCTTTTCTTCTTTTTAACAAACAAAAATTGTTTTTGGTTATTAACCAAACCAAATATTAGTTACCGAACAAATAGCCACATTTTCTATATCACCCTCATTTTTAAGTACCAAAAAGTATTAAGCCTAATAAATTTGCAAGACCCTTATAAATGAAAACCAAATTACAATTTTTTTTCCTAATTACATAATATGGCTATGTTTAGTTTAGAAATCGGTTTTCTATTTTCTGAAAAATTGAAAAAAATTAGAAAATATGTTTGTTAATAAAAAAAAATTAACAAATTTTTCATTTTTTTATCTCTATTTTCTAATTTTTTAGAAAATAATGGAAAATTATCTCAATTAAACACCGCTATACATCTGCAACATGAACACTTACGAATTTTCGTTTAGTTTTACTCCATTATTCGTTATATGATAAATAAAAAAAATGTTTGTTTTGCTAAAACAGGAGTGACATCATACAAAGTAGACCTGGAGAGCAAGATGGTAGTTGTCACCGGAGACATAATTCCATATGAAGTTTTGGAAAGTGTCTCCAAAGTTAAAAATGCTGAGCTTTGGACTTCTCCATGTTAGAAGATGATTTTACTTGATCAATTCAATGGATTCCCTTCCAAGGCGCCATCTCCAACTTCCCACGACGCTTCACAAAAAAGAAAGACAGGGATTTATTTTCGTATTTTTATAAGAAAATATCCTAATGTTTATAAGGTCATTTGTGAAGTACCATATCTATACATATAAATGCAATTCAAGCTTCAGTACTATTTTGCGTGTAATTACATGTTTAGAATTCTATAAAATTATTACCATTAGCATTAATGATATTACTGCCATTTTTTTCCCGATAAGTGGTGAAATTTTATTAAGTATAATCCACAAAACAGTGGATTAACACGGAGCAGGAAAAATGACAGTAAGGCATTACTAAAAGCATTTTAGTTTCCATGTCGTGAAGGAATGTATTAAAGGGCAATGACGAATTCAGAATTACTTTCATTTACATGCATCATGAAAATTGACAATAATTTTAATGATAAATAAATGAACGACAAATAAATTAAAGATTTAATTATTTATTTTTTTAATTTAAAAATTTAAAATTATTATAATAAAATTATAAATATAAAATATCATCGACGCTGACTACCCTTCGGTTCGTCGTGTTGAAGGGCAAAAGATATTAAGCACTTCCTAAATTATGTTCTACATGTAAATGAATGGCGCCAGCTTTTGATGTGATAGTTTACTGAATCGCCAGTTATGAGGACATGACATGTGATCTGATGTTGATTCTTCCTACACATTTATGTTACTTGTACAACTATTTCGTAGTCAAACAACTAGCTCCATGGAGATCATTTGGCTGCACAAAATTTTTAACCATCAAACTTTACCGATTAATTAGCGAAAATTAGATGCTAAATGCATAGGATGGGGTGCTTCTTGCAGTTTATGATTTTTGTTTTTTTCCCAAATTTGAACCCACATATAAATAATTGCTTTTTTATTTTAGAATCATAAATTAACACCCAAAATATCATCTTTTCGTCTTAAAAGTAGATAGTAAAGATGCTACTGGGCATGGTTGTTTTTAAAGTTTTGAATTTTCGCATTTATATTTCAGATTGTTTTCTTGTTGTTAATTAGTAGGTTTTCAGATTTGATAGTTGTCTAATCATCTTACAATTCATGTTCACTTAGACTATAATTCTCATTTACTTTAAGAGATACGAGAGCTAAAAAAAGAATTGCATTTTTGGAGTTTGAACCTCAAAGTTATTCTTTTGGGATTAAATTTAGGGTGATTACCTGAGTATTACTGAGTTTTGTATATGCTTCCTAAGGGCACCACAATGCATTATACTTATTTGGATATAGTTCTCATGCCACGTCATGTCACATTAATTTTTTATTAACCTATTTCTCTATAAATTCTCTTTCATTATCATTATAATCTTTTTTATATTCTATCATGAGATATACATTCATTTTTCTTCTTATTTAATTTATTTATAATATACAATTGACAATAAATATATTTATTTAACATACTAAATTTAATACTTTAATGTAATGTAAAATAAATTGGATGTTCAAAATTTTATTTTAAATTAATTGGATAATTTTTTTTGAAATTTAATAAAATAATATTGAGAAAACAATTGCTTTAATCATAAAATTAATTGAAATTTCATTTTAAATTAATTTGATAAATTAATAAAATTGCTCGTCAGATCATCCATCAAATCTTCCATTAGCCATTTTTTTATTTTTTGGGAGATATTAGAACCCATTTAGTAAGCCGTGCGAATTTTTGGTTTGCAACAAAAATTGGGGGTGTTTTGAGAATTTTGGGGAAGTGAAAATTTTTGTGGATAGAATGGGTATAGTAAGTGAGGAGAATTTTGGAAATTAGGAGTGAAAAAACCATATGGTTGGTTTTAAGAAATTGACGTATTATTTGAATTTGGATTCTGGGAAAAAATTGATCTTGGTTTGGATCCATTTGACAAGAGAAGATGGATATTTGTAATTGAGATTGTATATTTGCTAAGACAAGAGAGGAAAATATAATTAAAATTATGTGTGAAAAAGAAATGAAGTGGAGATTATGGGTATTTATAGATGAAATTGATAAGAAAAAAATTAAAATAGTTTCGGGAAATGGTCCCTAAACAAACGGTCATGACCGTTGTAAAATTACAATGGTCAAATGACCTTTTACAAAAAAAATCAGACAGCAGTTGCACTGTGGGGTCCACAGACAAGAACATGCGCTTCATTTAAACGGAATGCATGTTCTGAGCATTCCCTCCACTGCTTTGGCATTCAGCAATGCATCGGCATGTTTTGTGGAGGAAATGCTCTTGCAAGCTCAATGCTTTCGCATTGAGCTTGCATTGTGGATATTCTAGGTTTAAATGGTAAATCATGGCTCTAACCAATTGTAATATTAAGAAAAAAATTCAATTTCAGGAAATTGATTTTTAAAATTATTGTGCTATTATTTTATGGCTAATATAAAATGTTAAATTTGACTAGCTATTAAAACTCACAGTAAATATGTAAAAACGAACTGCAGGAAAAGGAATGAGATATGAAGTGGAATAGAAAAGAATTACGAGAGAAAAGAGAATATGTAGAGATTTGAAATATATAAGAGAACGAAGGGAGAAGAGGAGTGAGAGGGGGAGAAAAGAAAGTGAAGAAAAAGAAGAGTGAAAAACTTTGGAAATCAATATCTAATGATCTGACAATTGGATTTTCAATTGATCACAACCACCATTATGTAATTGAATGTCTATACAAGTTGTTGGAATTGTTAATTAAATTGATTGGACTAGTGAGAGCATGCGTCAACTCACAGAGCGATGGACTTGAAACCGGCGAAAGTGATGAGTCGATTAATGAAGATCATGAGTGTCTGATTTGACTCGAAACAACATTCACGTGGTTTCACATTCATCCATTTTCAAGACAACGATCATTTAACGGATATTTATCTTAGAAAATCGACCGATGAATATCAAGAGTCAACTAACACTATAGATAAAAGCAAAAATTGAAGTCAGTAGTCGACTAATGAAAATGGTAGTCAACTAACCAAGAGGAAAATACAATCAATAGTTGACTAATAAAGTGAGTAGTCGACTAATGAGATTTGACAGCCTAAAAATATCAACTTAATTGATTTTCAACGGCTATCTATACTATTCATACGATTCATTCAACTTGAAGAGTGTCTCAAACACTATAAATAAAGACTTGAAGCATAGAAGAACCAATTTAACTCTTTTCTATATCATTTCTTCACTTGGTGCTTAAATAGTTGCTCGTTGTGGGTATTCTTGATTCATTCATTTACTTCAAAATTTCACTACTTTAATATTGATTTGTAAACATTGTAAGAGTTCTGTAAACACATTTGTGTGAGTTAGGAAAGTGCAATCAATGGGTGATTGCAGAGTTTCAACTTGGTTTATAGTTAAAACTGAATCAACTAGTTGTAAGGGATAAATTCTAACTTAGCTTAGAAAGTGGAGGTTGTAATGAAGAGCCTTGGTGTTAGTATAGTGATACTCGAGCTAGGAGCTTGAAGAGTGGATGCAGACACCGAAAATTGGTTAAACTACTATAAAATTGTGTTTGATCTTTCTCTTCTCTTTTCATATACTTAAGCTTATTTTCACTAGCACACATTCAACATATTATTATTAACAATTTGTTCAAGCGTTATGATTTTGTAAGAAATGTCAAAAAGATCCAATTACTTTATTCACCCTCAGAGTAATTGTTGTTATAAAGTAATATAACAAAATATTACTTTACCTATAAAAAGATGTATAAATAATTTTTTTCTTTTAAGCATTCCATCCATTTTATAAATGTTTATCTAAATTTATGTTTCCAAATCTTTGCAGATAAACAATCAAGTGCATTAAAGAACAACAAGATTACTAAAAAACTGAACAAAATAATCAATGAAGAAGCCCCCTTTGAAGAGCAACTACAATACTAAAAAAAAATCTGTAAGTTTGACATTATACTTATTTCGCCAAATCTGTTGTTTACGCATTTTGTAAATATTATCTTTAGTCTATAAATTTAAAAGTATATAACTACGCTATTTTACCATATATTTTTACTATTATATTTAAATATTATTATATTCTAACAAATATTCTGTAATATATAACAAAATATTAGACAAAGTAATAATTCATGTTTTAATGATAGATAATTATTGGCCGCATCCTTTTGCTAGTTGTGTAGAATATGCAAATAAAAAATAAGAAAAATAATAGTAATATGTTTGACTTTTCAAACAGCAAATAAAATAAACGAGATATCTGTAACAAAAAGAAAACTAGACAGAGTGGTCAACACGAAATGTATTAATTACAACAGCCACATACTCCATTCTGGCTCAACGGTTTCGACGGCTACGTGTTTACCCAATACCTCAACCTAACAAAACCACGTGCGACATCGTTTTCGCTCCTTATCTTCTTCCTCTTCCTAGTTTCGTTTCCCCATTTTTGATATTTCTCATCTTCCTTCTCTTTTTTTGAGTTTTTAAGTACTAATTTGTATTTTTTCTGGAAAAAAGAATGTTAAAATGTATTTCTCTAGTCTGTTTCCTCCTCCTAATTCCGTTTTCATCAGCCGAAAACCACCCTAGTGGGGCCCACAAAGAGCTAATAAACTACGGGTTCCCGGTCGGACTTCTGCCGTCCGGCGTGACCAACTACGAGCTCAACGAGACATCCGGCGATTTCTGGGTGGAACTGGGAGGCGCGTGGAAGATCACGCTCCCGCCGGATAATTACTTGGCAACGTATTCGAAGAAGGTGAGAGGGAAGATTGTGAAAGGGAAGATTGCAGAGCTGGACGGGATACGGGTGAGGGCCATGTTCAAGTGGTGGTCGATTACAGGGATTAGAGCGAGTGATGATAATTTGGTGTTTGAAGTTGGGATGGTTTCTGCTAAATATCCGTCTCAGAACTTTGATGAGAGTCCTCAGTGCGAGAATCGGAAGCATTCTTCATCTTGATGGACGGAAAAGAGGTTTGGTTTTGTTGCCTTTCTTGCTGAATTGCTTTAATTGTTTTGTTAAATAGTGCATTACATAGTTAATGGTTTCTCCATTGATTCGAACCATGAACTTTGTTATTGCTGAATTGTTTGACTTTGGGTGTATCAGTTTGTTGTTCTGGGTTTTGTTTTCAGTTCATCTTTTCTTGGAATTAATCTTTTTTTTTTGGTTCTTTTAGTTAGATTTTGCTATGGTTCTTGTTAGAATTGGAGGGAAATTGAGGCTTTAGTGGGTTTCAATCTTATAAAGTTGGCCATCTAAACTCAATTATAATGGAATTTGATTCTGATATAGAGGTTTTTTGGCTGTTTTTCTATAATGGATTGGTGCCGGGAAGCTTTCTGTTTTACTTTGTCGTCTGGTTACATTAACTTGCATTCTTACATTTATATTTTAGGAATATGTAATTTTTTCTGGCTTTCTTATTTAAATGTTGCTTTGTAACTTGTTTCGTGTGGATGTTTGGTAGTGTGTTTGAGGAAAGGCATGTAAAGGGACCTGCTTGATTCTTTGTATTGCTGCAAACTCTAGAACTAGAAAGACATGGAAAGTAGTAAGGATCGTGAATTTCCCTGTGCAGACAGTTCAATTTGGTGTTATTTTTGAGTGAAAAGGATGTCAATTTTACTATGTTAAGACAGCGGTTAGAAATTATATGATGTAGATTCATTTGGTCTTTTTTTAAGTGCTTAATGTTATAACAGGATTTTATGAAATCAAGTTACTTCCTCATCTAACAAGAAAGCCAAATTTCAACAATGTTTGCTTCTCCAATTTCCTTCCGAAGTTTTTATAGCCAAACTTGTAGCATTCTACTTGTGTTTATCAACCCAGAATTAATTTAGTATCTTTATTAAATGGAACACCTAGTACTTCTGCACTAGCATTTTGTAATTGAACATTCTAGCTTCGGGTGCGGGAATTCATATTTCTGTAGGTATCTTTCATACCTTTTTATATATGAACATGCAGAATTTCTTAGGAGTATAATTCTGCTTGAATTTAAATGCAAGTCTCTAATATTGAGCCAGAGTGTATGTTTATTCGCGGTGCTTGAGTTGGATTTGGCGTGTCATGTCTTTAAGCTAGGACAACCAACCTAAGTTGATGTTTGAATCATTGCATGTGGAGACTAAGGATGCAATTTTGGTTAGGCCCTTCAACTGTTGATCAGTGGAATTCTGTTGAAACCTGAAAGCAGCAATGTTGATCTTCATTGCACATTCATGATCAAAATGACCTAACCACCTTATAAAGTAATTCTTGTTTTGCATATTGTTATAACTGGAACTTTGGAGGACGAGTCCAAGAGCTCAACTTTGAATATTTTGCATTCTTTTTTCTAAATTTTGAAAGGGACCTCACGATCATGGGACTTCGAATCTACCTTTCATGTTACTTTTTTATACTTCCTCAAAAATTCATGCTCATATCGCTACAAAAGAAAAAAGAATACACTGAGCTGATTCTTGTTCCTTTATGGTGCAATCTAAAAATATCTTGCAATATGGATGTGGAAACAATTTTTGCTGATAAGTACTGAATCACTCAATAATTGATAGTTGCATAATTGCATTCAAAGTGTCTATTGGTGTTAAAACTCAAACTGTAAACTAAAATATACTTCCCTTTTTCTTGCAGGGTTCTACATGTTCAATTAGGGGACTTCTTCCTGCTTCTAAAGTTTATAAGGCAAATCTATTATATCGAAATGCCATTACTATGGGATCGAGAACCTCTTTTCCTCGTGTTAATGCTTGTAGCTATGAATACATACCACGAATTCGCCGTTTCTGCTTTTGTATTTATGTATCTGGTACTAGACTTGCATGAAATACCTTATTTGTGAACATTCCTGAGCCAGATCTGTCTTTCAGCTAGTTGGAAACAACTTCGAGCTTGTAAAAATGGAATTTGGGCATGAAAAATAAATGAAGTGAAAGTAGAATGGACTAATTGAGAACAGCCTTGTAATTGAAGTGCATGAGGATGATATTATCATGTAAATTCTTGCTTCTAAAGAGATTATATAAATCGAACTAAAGTATTTCTTATTCAGCCGTAACTGAAACGTTGTGGAAATATGTCTAGAAGGCATAAGTTGAGATGATACGTAGAGTTTGTAGCCTGAAGGTCGAGTCTCAAACATCAAAACTCGGCTCCTAACCTGAGAGACAGCTCCTAAGCGTAAAACTTCACTTCTTCACTATGATCGTTGGACGATCGCATCTTCATTTGATCGTTCGGCCAAGTCAGGTAGTACTTGAGTTGTAACTGAGCGGAGCATCGTTTGATCATTCGGCCAAGTCAAATAGTGTTTGACTTATAGCCAAGCAGAGCATCGAATAGTTAACCTTCATTTGATTCTAACACTTCATATTTCGAATCACGTTCTAAACCGCTTAATATTAACTAATCACGAATTAAGTTGGTCCGACCAAAATAGTCATTACATCTTGTTCCTTAACATGTTAAGACTCGTCTCAACAACTAAAAAACTCAGTCCTAATTTAGGGTCATTCACTTTGACACTACTCTTAAAGTTTCTCCAAACTTTTTGCATTCTAATCAACCTTATAATTTACTCAATACTATTCTGACCATATATTCAAACCGGTTCGACCGAACAAGTTTGTTAAACCATCAAACCATTAATGTTAGAGACGAACTATTGCAGTTTTCAAACAAAAAGAATGGAAGGATCGAATATATGGTAATCTCAAGAAAGTAGTGAATATTGGTTTTGACGTATAAAAGAATATTTAATCATCTTGAAGCATTTTTTCCACGTTATTGCTTGTCAATTTACTTCAATTCTTGGTATCATAATAGAATGAACCAAGTCATGTTCAACGGATTAAAGAAGTGAAAAGGAAACAAAGGAGAAATCACCTAAAATTCCAAAGGAGTCAATAAAGGCAACGATTCTCCACCAACCGTCCACGGCCATGCATGAACTAGCAATTCTTTCGTTCCTAGTCAATTAACACGGATGTTCCGTTTGATTATTACACGATGTTCCGCTTGATTATAAGTCAATACTTTTTAATTCGAGATTAATTAACTCTTTCTTTGGTAATGGTGGTGTCAAAATTTCCTAAACACTTTCTTTTTTTGGTAAGTAAAGTAAAGCCAAGTGTATGTGAATTGCACAACCACGTTAAAAAAAAGGTATAGAAAAAAGGGGTGTGAAAATTGAGAAAGAATCATGAAAAGTAGGAAACCTTCATGTTTGACATGGCTATTGCTGTTGACTGATTCTTTCTCAATACTATTTGTGAGATTCCATTGGCACGTTGCCCACTCTCTCTAACTTTTTCTGTTCATTGCACTTTTGTTGGTAATAATTGTTTTCTTTTTATTATTATTATCAGTAACTTAGTAGTCAACAATTTATAGTTTTTAAGTGCTAAAGCATCTCCAACAATTTAGTTTTTTACATATTTGTTTCATGGAATGGAATATTAAGCATATGTTTCTCTTTTTTTCAACATAACACGTTCAGTTCTTTAGAGAACGTGAAAAAAATATAAAAACGAGGAAAAATTATTTATATTGAATTTATTTCTCAAAAATAAAATAAAATAACATAAAATAAAATAATAATTTTGTATGTTTTTCAATTTACTATGGCAAAATACATAACTATACCAAAAATGTTAAAAATTACAAAAATAACATGAAATTTTTCAATTTTTAATTATGAAATTATAAAATTCAAAATTACAAAAAATGTGGGCTTCTTTACATTTTGTTTTAATCGGTTTTCATTCAGTTTTTATTTGGAACTGATTTTCATTTAATTTTTATTCAGTTTTTGTTCGATTTTCAATTAGTTTTCTATTTTGATTTTCAATTTTTTTTGCTTAAATGAATACACTCTCTCTTTCGGTTTCATATATAAAGGTTTTCATTTGTAAGGAATCAACACGAGAGGTAACATTTTTAAACTGCCTCGTATTCCTAATTTAATTCAAAAAAATACGAGTTAAACATTATTCCCTGAGCTCTCTTTATAATAAACCTTTACTGAGTTTATTTCACATTTTCCCTTTTGTTACACCTCAAGTTCTAGAGGTTGACCCTAGTTTTTAAAAATCTTAGAGTCCTCCTTAAAGAGTAATGCCGTGTGATAGAAGTAGGCTCCATGACTACTCTGTGGGTAGTGATAGTAAACTACTTCAAAACCGAGATTGTGTAATTTATTCAATAATTGTAATTAATAAGTATAAAAATGTTTATTATACCTGAACTTTAACTAGTATCTTGAAACTTATTACATCAGACAAATGGTAAAAGATGATAAATTAAATAGAAAAAGTAGTGAAGATTCGTGTTGATCAAATCAGGTCTTTTGATTTAGTTTGATATGCATTGTTGGTCATGGTTGGATGAGTCGTGACACTTCTTGAGGAGTATTATGGTTGTTCTTCATTGAATCATGTTCGTATAAAAACGAAGCCTAATTCGTCAATTTGATCAAGGATGACAAGGAGAATGAATTCACCATCACTCTATGCACTTTTTTTTTTTAGTTTCACCCCACTCCAAAACCACCAGACCACATGCTCCATTATATTTTGTTATGCATATAAATCATATGTTGCTTGAGTCAGAAGATTGTGTTACTATGATGTTTTATGAGGAACTTTGAAAGCTTGCTTGGGGCATTTTACATCTCTTAGGGTTATTTAATCCTAATTAAATGCCCCATTTTGGAAAATTTCCCCCATTTTTAATCACATAAATACGTAAATATTTTTCTTTTTTCCCCCTTTCCTATGATTTCATTGAAATGCCATTGTTTGTTTATTAAAAGACGTTGTTGCACTTATTCCAATGTACATACCTCAACTTAACATGAGGGTTCACTTTTGTCATATAGCCCACTTACCATGTCAGAATTGTGCCAACGTCAAAATTATGATAAAAAGTAAATGATAACAAATTTGTGACAAAATTCAAAACTTTGTAATATATTTATTAACTAAATCAAAATTTTTATATTAAATAAGCCATCAATATATATATATATATATATAACTATTATGAAAGTACAACCTTAATGCTACCTCGACGGCTCGACCCTCCAACCAAGTGATTATGAATTGGAGGTCTCAAGTTCCAGATAGAGGTGCTTAACTTCTCCAAAGCTCATTATTATATTATATTTAACATAATATATTTTTAATTGTATATAACCTTTGTTTTTATTATGTTAATTTATATAAAAATATATTAAGAATGTTTAATCTTGATAAATTGAATAGTAAACAGTAAATAAAAAGATTATATAATAAAAAATAAAAAAAACTGATATATTTTTAAAAATTATAATATTTTAAATAGACAATATACTTAACCAATATGTCAAAACCAAACACCGCGTTATCTTTTATATTTACTTAAACAAAAGCAGATAGTGTAGAGTTACATTTTTTTTGGAACATTTTTTGAAACTGGAAAATTCGGAACATTTTTTTTGAAACTGGAAAAGAAAAATTCGGAGCATAATAGTGTAGAGTTACATATTAATGACATGGATTTCGGTTTTCTTGCTGCATCTGCAAACGAAATCCATCGTTGAAGAATACGCAAGCGCCACCACCATACGCTTTCCACACGCACCAATCCAATCAACAGACAGTGCTAACGCGTACTTTTCCCTGCACAACACAGGCCCCACCCTGCCTTTTAAACCCAACCACCAACGCTTAAGCGCCTTCCTTAGCGCGTGTTCCAACCTCCTCCCCCCCGCCCCTCTCTCTCTCCCTAAAACGTGACCAACTCGTACAAGCCAACCCTGTCCTTTGTCTCTCTCTCTTCCTCCCTCTCTCTTTCTCTCTCAATTTCATGGCCTTGCCTTGGCTGAAGCCCTAGACGCCGCTTGGTCATTACCTTCCGGTAATCTCTTCGGTGTCTTCTTTTAAGTTTCTTACGGTTTCAGCTCCGGTTCCTGGATTCAGATCCGGTGTCGTTTTTTCGGTTCTGACTTTTGCTGAATAGTATTACTAGTTTCTCTCGCTCTCTCTCTCTTTTTTTTTTTTAATTCGCTTGAATGTTGTTTTACTCTACTTGACGTTGAATTCTCACAATGTACGGGCACAAGCTTTGTTCTTTGCTTTGTTGGGTGGGCTTTCCGTGATTTTGTTTGAACAGAGAGATTTAAGCTTGTGGTTGACACATGAATGTCGTTGGAATATGGATTTCAATTGCTGATCTTTAGGTTATAATTTGACTAGGAGTAAAACGACAGGCGATAAGGTTGTTGGAAGGTGTTATTGAACTGTTACTATCATTGTGGTCTTGTTGTAAACTTCTAATTGGGTATTGTGCTGCAATTTGATACCGTATTACTGGCTACATTGCTGCAAAATTGCACAATTTGGGTTTTTTATTCGATGTAGGGGAAGGAAACTTATAGTATTGCTGGGTCAGTCCTTGATTTAGTTACTGAGAAGTTGAACCTCGTGTTTTTTGTATTTAGAATAAATTTGGTTGCATGTTGTACCAGTTGAAGGTCCGTTTCTGTTTTAATCTGGAGTCGATCTCGGAGATTTCTGCTGGAGACATTCATTGTAAAGAAAACAATCGAGAATAGTTTTCTGTTCTTCATGTCTTTTAGTTAGGGTTTTTTTTTAACGTAATTAGAGTTGCTTGGCAGATTTAGCTGAACGAGTTCAAAAGTTTATAATTTTATCTCTTCCTCAGCCTCTGGGATGAAATGAAACGTTCATCAGAAAAGAAATTTTATCTATTGTTTTGTATACAAATTAATGGAAATTAGTGCCATTTTAAGCTTTTGAGCTTTTTGTGTAGGCAAGGCTACCATATATTCAACAGGCCTATCGGCAAAATGGATTTAGAGGACAAATTCCTTACCAAAGGTGAGGTTTTTATCTTTTGTTCTCTGCTTACTGATACTTATTTGGGTTTATTCTCTCGAGGCAATAATGTATGATTTGCATTGATGTCAATTATAGTAGAAAGCAGATATCTTGATGCGATAATAGGATACTTTGTCCCACTGGTTGTGTCAGCCATGGCCATAGTCTTAGGATGCCTGGTCGTTGTGTCTTCTGTTGTACTAATAATCAAGAGTATGATTGAACAAGCTATAGAGTTTGCTTTTCATGTCAAAACTCATGCTTTATATCATTCATTATGAAGGTTGTATTGCTTTTACTTGTTCTCATGATACAAGTTCTCTCCTGTGATGCTGCTTTTGCTTAGAATCTCAACTTGCAGTAGAATCAGAATGTGATACCATTTGCGATTTGCTTGGTTCTTAGTGTTTTGGTAGCATGACGAGATATGGATTTGAATATTCATTTGCGATTTTTTTTAGTTTTTATACAAATTTGGAAAACAGCTTTTAGAAAGAATCTCATTGATGTTTACTCGTATGCACATACTGATGGACTGCTTTATTTAGTAGTAAAAAAGAATCTTTTGTTGCTCTCTGCTAGTACTTCTTTTCATTCTTTCCATCTGTTGTCCTGATCCAGTTTCTGGTGTTCAAAGCCTTTCTTCCAGTGTTCAAAGCACCCCAGAGAAGAATGGAAATTCAGACGATGCTTCAAGAACTCCAGAACTCCTTCAAGAGTTTTTGAAATCTGGTCCAAGAAAGGAACTTCTCCGAACATGTTTTGATAGGGATAAAAAACAATCGGCTTCTTCAAAAAGCAAAATGGCTGAAATTACAAAGGCTGGTAATAAGACAAATAAGAAGCAGGAATTAAGGAAATCTTCTAGTCCCAATAATCAGCCATCTTCTAAGAAGCAACAGAGAAAGGGGGAAAACCCCACACGACTTGCTTCTGCTTCTGAGCAATCGCAGGACCTTGGCTGTTCAAACTCCTGGATATGTAAAAATTCAGCTTGTCGGGCTGTCCTATCCATTGATGATACTTTTTGCAAGAGATGCTCTTGTTGTATCTGTCATTTATTTGACGACAATAAAGACCCTAGTCTCTGGTTGGTTTGTTCATCTGAAGCTGATCAGAGAGATTCCTGTGGTCTATCATGTCATATTGAGTGTGCACTTCAACATGAGAAGGTGGGGGTTGTGGATCTTGGGCAATTGATGCAGCTAGATGGTAGCTATTGTTGTGCTTCTTGTGGTAAAGTTTCTGGGATAATTGGGTAAGTCTGTCATGCTATTATTATAGCAACTGTCACTCACACAATTGATTGCAGCTAGGTGTCTTGTCAGTTATGAAGACTTTTACTTGCTGCAATTATGAACTCAGAGTTCTGTATGAAAAATATTCCATAATGAAATATAGTTTTCCTTATCAGTTAGTTCAGGAGAAAATAGTGTTTAAGCATTATTATAATACATTACATCATCACTAGGCATTGCTAATAGGTTGTGTGGTATTTAGTGTTTCTTTTTATTTTTTATCTTGGCGGTATTAACAAATAATAAATTAGGTTTTAGTGATCTTGTGATGAGGGATTTTTCTAGTTCCTAATGGAAGTTAAAAATAGGGTAAAGAAGTAAAGAGCACAAGTGTATTTAAGAATTTAATGTATTTGTAATAAATTTCATACCGTCCATTCATAGGATACTGTGATTGTTCTGGCAGATGTTGGAAGAAGCAGCTTATTGTTGCCAAGGATGCACGCCGTGTTGATGTTCTCTGTTATAGGATATACTTGAGCTACAGGCTATTAGATGGCACTTCAAGGTTTAAGGAGTTGCATGAAATTGTAAAAGAAGCGAAGGCTAAACTAGAAACAGAAGTGGGCCCAGTTAATGGTGTGTCTTCCAGGATGGCACGTGGCATTGTTAGCAGACTATCTGTTGCTGTTGACGTGCAAAAACTTTGCTCTGTTGCAATTGACAAAGCTGATGAATGGCTGGCTACTATATCTGATGGGAATTCAAATTGCAGAGGTTAGAAATGCAGTAACCTTGCTCCTTTCTTTTATCTTTCTGTCTCGTCTCTTTTCTTATTTAGTCAAAAGAATTAAGTGATTTTTTTTGGCGTTCTGCAGAGGATTCACTTCCTGCAGCTTGCAAATTTTTATTTGAAGAAGTAACGGCTTCATCTGTTGTAATAATTTTAATTGAACTATCAAGTGCATCATCTGATAATATTAAGGGCTATAAGCTCTGGTATTGCAAGAGTAGAGAAGAAACGCACACAAAAGATCCTGTATGTGTGTTTCCAAGAGCTCAGAGGAGGATCTTGATATCCAATTTGCAGCCGTGCACAGAGTATACCTTTCGGATTGTTTCCTATACAGAAACCGGTGACTTGGGGCACTCTGAGTCGAAGTGTTTTACCAAGAGCAAAGAGTTAGTTCGCAAAAATCCTAATTCTTTACATGTTACTAATTGTAAGAAAGAGAGTAAAGTGATTGGTGGAAGTATCTCAAGTGCCAAGAGTGACTCCAAAACTATAACCTCTGTTGATTCTTCTGGATTTAAGGTTAGGGAACTTGGGAAGATCCTTCATCTAGCTTGGGCTCAAGAGCAAGGCTGCTTTGAAGGTTTCTGCAGTGCTGATACTGAAAAATGTTGTGGTGCAAGCAAAATGGACAAGCCTGAAAAATTAGAAGAGCCGTTGCCTTCTGTTTCACGTGGGCTTGACTTGAATGTAGTTTCAGTACCTGATCTAAATGAAGAATTAACCCCTCCATTTGAGTCATCCCGGGATGAAGACAATGGTTGCACTTTGGAGCATCCTATTGAGCCAGATGATGACGCTGCTTCACATGACGTAGGAAAGAATGGATTAACAAGATCACATGGTAGTGGTGACTCACAGACCTGGAACCATGGGCAATGTGGAGAAGTGCCTGCTGTTGATTCCCGGGCAGAGTTGTGCCGGAAAAGGGCAGCACATGCAAGTGAAGAGATGCACGACTGTGATAGCATTTTGGTAAATGGGTCACCATTCCGTGTGTCTAATGGTGCAGGTTGCCTGGATGAGAATTTCGAGTACTGTGTCAAGATAATTCGATGGTTGGAATGTGAAGGTCACATTAACCAAGAATTCAGGTTGAAATTGCTAACATGGTTCAGCTTGAGATCAACAGAACAGGAGCGTAGAGTTGTACACACATTTATCCAGACTCTAATCGACGATCCAAGTAGTTTGGCGGGGCAGTTGGTTGACTCCTTTTCAGATATCATATCCAGCAAAAGGCCACGGAACGGTTTTTGCAGTAAGCTGTGGCACTAAATCTGGGCTGGCACTCTAAAATACTGGATTCCTATCTGCTTCATGATTATTCTTCATTGCGATAGATAACCTCTGATTCTTTCGCCGGTTCTTTGTACAGGCAATTTTTCTTAATCACTTCAAGAAGTGATCCATTTATATCACGGACGAGATTGTCCGGCTAAAAGGTTGGTTGCCGGTTGCCAGACAGTTCCGGCTGTCTTCGAAGATAAGGTCCTTGGATACAATGACTTGTATCGTCGCAGCATTTGCTCACGACTCACGAGAGGCTTAATGCTTTGGAAGGCAGTTTGTATTTTAATTTATGCCAATTGCATTTGGAGAAGTAGAGATGTTAGTTTATGACCAACATCCTTTCATGTATTTAATTTTTTGTTGATTGTGTCCGTAATGATACGATGGATGCAATCCATATTGACTTTGGAGGGAAGGGATAAAGGCTTCTATAGGATTTTACGTTTAGAAGTTTCCATATGGTTTAGCCCTTAGATTGAAAATTTCGACGGGGCTTTCAAGTTCACTTCACTCTAGTCGCTTCTTTTTTGATCTAACTTGGGAAACATGCCCACGAGCTTCCTCCCACCAATACTTCTTTCCTGCCTCGTCTCTATGCACCACTTCACTAGTAAATGCATCACTAACAACGTTTTTTGCCACCCCAATGGTTCCGATTTCGACCGTTGTAATAGTCTTAACAGTGACGAGTTCGCTCATCACACGCGGACTTCCCGGTTTAAACTCCCACCGATGTAAAGAGATTGTGTATTTGCTACCACTAAAGATTATATTTTCGATTTTTTAACGTTGGAGTGGACTTCAGTACCAATAAGCAACAAACTAATTGTGAGAAAGAAAAGAAAGATTAATTAGTAGAAAAGAGTTCAAAGGATAGCTCTTGGAACGACTCTATCACAAAAAAAAAAAACTTTGTCAATAATCCGCTTGTTGCTGATATATTTACCGAGGAATCTATTGATAATTAGCGACAAAATATTCTGACAAGTCGTCGGTGATTACTGACAGCTAACGCAGACGGTAATCAACAAAAAAAAAACCCGATTATGTAGAACCATATAAATAAAAGGAAAAAAA
>CAODLS010251002.1:0-11746 GCA_948243855.1 Flueggea neowawraea
TGAGAGAGTGCTCTGGTGGTTGAGATGAGTTATTACCGAAGAAATGGTAGGTGGAGGGTATTTATAGACTCACGGGCTGAAGCGTCTCATTTCACGCAAAGTTGCCCAATTGGAACACATCTATGTGCACAGTAAGGGTTCTGCGCATGTAGAACCGTGCTCTACGTGGGTAGCATCCCACACAACGTGCGTAGATGGCAGATCTGGAATTCCCTTGTTCCTATATCTACAATCTACGTGCGTTCCACCCCCTACTGTGTGCATAGAAGGCATCAGCGTGCTCACGGTTCACACTCATGCGGTGATAATGTGCACAGAAGCTTTGCAATGCACACAAACGATCCTAAGCACATTCACGGTCAATCCTAAACCACGTCTACGCGCGTAGTAACCTGTACAACGCACATAGATGACCTCCAACGTGCATTGCACACATAGCACAATCCTCGAACTCATTCCAAACTCAATGATCAACTTTCCGACTCCAAATCGCTTCGGAATACAACAAGACTCTAGTTAGAACGGGCGAGATATTATACATATATATCCGAATCACAATTTTTATATATAAAATTTGATTTATTAAATTTTTGATATAATATATTTTTAAATTAAATGCCTCCAAATTACAAATTTTAGAATAATTTTACATTTTTTTCAGTGTTCTCCAAAATGTATTTAAATTTGATTTTTTATAGTATCCAAATGTATGCAAATTTTAATTTTTATATAATTTTTTAGTCTCTAAATGTATCCGCAAGTCTCATAAAATGTATCCAAATTTTAATTTTTATATAATTTTTTGATTTCTAAATGTATCCAAATATATCCTAAATATATACGAATGTATCAACAAGTCCCAATTGTATCTATCTCTACCCAAAATTAATATAAGTTTTTCAACCAATCAATAACAACATTCTAAACAAACACAATTAAATTATTTCTCACTTTTAACAATAATAAAACAATTATTGAAAACTGAAATATATTAGAATTTTAATATTTTTGAAAATTAGGGACATAATTGTAAATAATTAAAAATTGAAACATGTTGGGTAATCCTAGTAGTCTTCCTCGGCTCCTCCTCACCAACCACAGCAGTCGTGCACCTCCAGTCCACCAGAAACCATCGTCGTTCGCCATCATCTGTCGAGACCAGTTTTGATCATAACACAACTCTTTTCGCACGTCACACCTGTCTTCTTCGCCAATAGAAACAGAACTGCGACATGAGAGACGATTCGGCTGTCATCATGACGATTTTAACCGCGGAGATCTAGGCGTCGTCCAAATATGTCTCGTTAAAGGTCGACAAATGGCGCATGAAGAAGAAACGAGGAGTGGCTAGAGAACCAATAAAGGAGAGAGAGAGAGAGAATGGAGAAAAGAAAGAATAGAGAGAGAGAGAGAGAGAGAATCGGGAAAAACAGGAGGAGAAAGAAGAAAGAGCGCTGGAGATGGTGCTAGGGTTTGGACAAAGGAGAGGGAGAGCTTCGGGAAAAATCAGTGGGAGAGGAGAGAGGAAAAGAGTGAGGAGAGAGAAAGGATGGGAAAGAGATTAGGAGAAAGAAAGAGATGAGAAAAAAATTTGAAAAAATGAGGCAAAAAATTGATTTTTATGTGACTAAAAATATGGTATTTTTTAATTAAAGATTAAAAATATGGTGTTTGGACAATTGCATATTGAAAATGCTGGCATTTTTAACAAATAAAAAACTTGTATTTATATTTGTCAAAAGACGGAGATTTATACTTGCATGTCGCATAATTAGCTCCCGCATATTTGGTTAAACACCCGTGAACACATCCAAACTTAGCCCAACCAAAACACACCATCAAGCCCAATTCAGAAACCATTCGAATGCTTTGCGTCATCATCCTCTAATGGGGTCCACTGAATGTAAGTTGGCATCTTCCTTAAACAGTTGAGCAATCGAATCTGACTTAAAACACGCCCTTAATCCCACATGGTTTTACTGTCTGGTTTCACCTTAAAATCCCAACACCAATCATCGAGGTAAGCAACCAACTAATACACTCTTATGCAACACCAAGATATGTACAACTCTTTTTTCAACTGTTCTTTCGTTTTTCGTTTACCTTCAACAAAGATTGCTCTAACTTGTTAAGTGAAAGATTTGATTGCGAGCCATTAGTTTCGTCATCGTCTTCCCGGCGTTGTTCATGTTGTGATTGCTGTAGTTGTTCTTATGAGTCACCATTTGCGACACGTAGAGTAACTGCGAACCCCAGTTTAGTTTATGGGTTGAGGCAATCCAGTTTGATTCAATTGTTGCCTTTGAGAAGGGTGATTTTAAGTCGTAGGGATAGCCCGATAGGGGCTATCACTAGATCCCCGCCAATGGACTTGATCATGGTAGCTACGTGGTGGTGCTCTTTTAAGGCAAAGAGTGCCACTGATTGAGTAAACAAGGACAGTTTATGCGTGTAAATTCTTGCGAAAGGCGGTGTATAAGTGGTTTTGATGATTTGGATACTGTGATTAGCTTATAGAGTGAGGAAGTGATTGAGGAGTGTTTAGGTGATGAGAGAAGGAAATGCGAGTTTGTCAAAGAGAGGGAAAAAGGAAAAGAGATGGAGTAGTGATGGCACGTCTCACAGCTGGAGGAAAAAGAATGTCCGTTTTGGGCTTATTGGAGAGTAGTTCCGAGTGTGGCTACGGGTCTGTTACTGTTGACTCGCGGAGGGAAACATGTGGAAGGAAAGAAGAGAGGGAAGATAGAGGACGGAGGCAGAGTAGGGTAGAGAAAAAAGGAAAATATCGCAACTTTGAATGGTGAGAATTGTAGAGGAAGGAAATCAAGTTTCATCCTCGTAGAAAAACCAGCATCTTTCAGTGATGGTATGAATACTTATGGAAAGGAACTTCAAACACCATTTGGACATAATTGGATTCAAATTATTGGAAGTGAACAAACAATTTCTGATGGAAGGGATGCTAAATTTATGCCCATGTTTTTCTGCTTTTTCTTTTTTCATCCATCCTCAAAATTAGCGTTATATATGTTAGACTTTTGGCCCAAGATGAACTTCCCTGCAGTTTGCAGTGGTAATGTAATTTGGTTTATTATTGTCTT
Organism: Flueggea neowawraea; assembly: GCA_948243855.1. Lineage (NCBI taxonomy): Eukaryota > Viridiplantae > Streptophyta > Magnoliopsida > Malpighiales > Phyllanthaceae > Flueggea > Flueggea neowawraea. The sequence continues at coordinate 3,102 of CAODLS010251002.1, forward strand.
CGGCAATAAGAAAGCTCCTGAGTTGCAAATGGTTTATGATCTAACACTCAAATAACTGTTGTCTAACTCTAAATAGAAGGAATAGTGAGTATTCCAACCTCTGACATGGGGAGGGATTGATTAAGCTGCTGCTGAATCAGAATTGCAATAATGGTGAACAAAGAATTAGCTAGCTAACGGTGGCTGCAAAACAATCCCGTTCAATTAGATTCCCCATTTCATGTTTTCTACTCCTATCTTTCTCTCTCTCTAAAAAAAATAGAACGTCTCATAAAAAGGACCAGATGGAAACCAACGTTTTTGACCATTTGTTACCAAGTTAGACTATCCAAATAACAATTCTTCAGGTCCCACAATATCAGCCGAATGAGCCTTCAATATTCTTCAAATGTTAAATTTACAATTCAAGTTTCAAATTCTGTAAGAGATCAGCTAATTAAATCATTTCCTCAGCTCAAAATCTCACAGGTTTTATCAATTCATCTTAAATTGGTGTGCAAAACAGCGTATATGATATATATATGTCATTTCACTAAGTTAAGAAATATTTACACCCTTAGTAAACCTAACTAGTGTTGGGCCCGGCAATATTCCAGGATACCATGAACCCAATTTTATTTTCTTATAAATATTGCAAATTTTATATAAAAAAATTGTTTAAAATTAAAACAAAATAATAAATACTGAACATATATTCGTATATTTAGCAACCATGGAATCAAGGCAAAATTGCCTCTCATCTGCGACGGAAAAAAGTCTCTGAATGACGAAGCTAAAATAAGTTACTTAATAAGCGAAGCAATTTGAGAGTTTGAATAGATTATAAGACAGCATTATGTAGCAAGTACAAAGACTCCATTAAAACAAACGAAAACAAATATTTGTGCCTCACAACCTTATAAAACGAATAAAATCTAACTCCTATATATAAATAATTAGTTCTCATGCTTTATAAATATTTACCTTACTAAAACCAAGAATATATTTGGGGCTTACACCAACATAACCAACTCGGGCCATCTGAGTCATAATTCTCACTCGTCACCGATACTTCAGTAATTAAAAAATCAACATTAATATGTCAGATTTATGCTCTTTAAATATTTCTGTGTGAACTCAAAAAAGTGACTCTCCAACAAAGCTAGATTGACCGGAACTTTTTATATGTCGGGCAAATCACTTAGACACCTTCAATTAAAGAAATAAATCATTAGAGAAAGTTCTAAAAAAACTAAAGGAAAACAGAGTAAAAAATAGCAGAAGTGCCTTGAAAGATCTCGTCTATCTCTTTGTTTGCCGTTCTCATCGGCTCCAGCAAACCAAAAAAATAGATTATAGAATATTTGATTAGCCTTTTCACCTGTTCTTTTTCTTGTGTTTTCCATTTTGGCTTTTGATGCCTCAAAACTGATGAAGACAAACTGTGTACAGGAAGATAGGTAAGAAATTATCCAAAATTACCTTCTCAAAACCCATGGAAATAAGTTTTTGGATTTGTTCTTCTGAAGCCAGTGGATCATGTATTTAATAGATAATAAGTTGCAAAAATGTTCAAAAGTTAATACCAGGGTCAAATAATTAAAAAGAGGTCTGCAATTGCACTTGGATTAATGAGAAGAAACCTGAACACGTCCAGCGTCTCCTGGAGTTTCTGTAGCACGCCAGACATCCACCTGAGCTCGATGTGCCGCAGCCTCGACCTTCAAACTTTTCACAAAGAAGAAAGGTGCTTAATTAAGAATTGCAAAAGTGATGTGGAATAGCTTCATATTATAGTAGTCATGCATCAATGATCTAACTTTATTAAGAAGTTTGGTATGAACAAAATAACCAACCATAATCAAGATATTGACAATTGTATAGGTTATAAGCAATTTGCAAATACTCTTTAAGTTTCAAGGGATGCAGGGAAGTACAAGTAAGCCCAAAAAAAAGTAAGCAATTACTTTTTATTAAAAAAGAAATGCTTAATGGTCGAGTAAAGTACCTTGGACAATAGATTTATCACCAGAATCACCAATCCAGGACTTGAATACTAAGGATATGCGAAGATTAAGAGAACAGCAGGACACCTGATTAAGAACAGGACTGCAATAGAAGATTAAGAAAACAGCATTAGTTTACTCTACCAATTGTCTTATGAATGACTATTGATCTATTCAATTTATGAGTTCTATTGATCTAAAAGTGAGGATAACAAATCCATGTTAAGAAGAGATCTACGGTTCTTAGCATGTTGTTTCAGAGAATAATGACTACAAATTAAACACAATCAAAGAAGACTTTTAGATTAAAGCACCATACTAAATTTGATTTTTGTAGAAAATGAATATAAATCATATTAAATCATATTTTGTTATCATCTTCATTGCAAAATCCCACAGTACAACAGCAACACTATAGACAAAAATAAATTCTGTATTGAAACTGAATTTCAGTTAGCAGAATAATAACTGAATTTCAGAGAATAATAACTGCAAAGGCACAAAAGAAAGTCCAATGATTATTTTTATGGTTACACAGATTCAAATTAAAGGAGGAGAAGAAATATTTTTTTTTTTACCTGTTATTAGGCTCATCACTTCCGTTTGTTGATATGATGGATTCCGAACAGCATCTAAATGGTTTAGGACCTGTCCCATAAATATAACATTCATCAGTACAAAAAAAATTAAACAATCAAAAGAGGGCAACTCAATCTGCATATTTTTTAAATATAGTAAGATACTCCAGTTAAGTTACTTTACCAAGTTCATGGCCTAAGCATCAAAAAATTCAAATGCAAATAATATCTCCCCAAGCTTCCTCTTCTCTTCTAACAGTAGTTTCTAGACATTTAGAGCCTCCCTGATAGAGTTATTGGGTATGCTAAAAAGTCCTGCAAAATCACAAACAATTCTGCCATCCAAAGCAGAATTATTGGGTATGCTAGAATTTTTTATTTTTTAATAGGTAGAGTTTAATGTTAATTCAACTATATTTTAATATTAAAGTTCTGTAATCTTAAAATACAACTTATTCATCAGGGAATATAATCTCCTAAAGTTTTTATGTAAAAAAATTAGATTTATATTTAATTTGGTTTTGTTAACATGTAGGAGAGTAATGGCGGTCACATATTTCTTTTGTCCGAAAAGCATATCATTCAAAATTTTAAAAAAAAATGCCTTCATACTCTTATTTAAAGTTTATATTTATAAAGAAATATTAAGTCAATAAAACTAAAACATTGTTCACTTAATTTAAAAACTAACTACCAAATAAATTCATTAACAAAAAGGACAAGGCACTTGAAACTAAAGTTTGATTAAATGGGAGAAAATATCCGATTCTCAAAATGAATAATTTCAAATATTTAGATAAAACTAATAAAAAAATGCTCAATATTAGTCCAAATGGACATGGTGAACAAGGAAAAGAGAATTCAATAAATTTTAAAGAGGTAATTAATATGTCCTTAGAGTGTCAAAGTTGTGAGAGTGGATGGTTGGTTGTATTCTTGATCAAACGACAATAAGGTTAGATGAAAATTGATATAATTCATGCATATTCATACTCTCCAAAACTCTTCGTAAGTTTTTTGGTACTTGACAAAAAAGAAAGATAAACAAAATATTTAAAGATGCAATAATTGTCAGTACAAAGTTTTTGGATAAAAAATAAATATTTAGAAGTAGATGACTAGAATATCCAGGATAAATAGAAAAAGCCAACATGATAAAGAGTTTAAATACGAGTTATCACGCTGATAATTTGGAAAACTTTATTCATTAACAATTGATCATTGTCATCACGCTTTTGAGAGATATGTAAAGCATTTAAAATCCAAAAGTAATAGAAGCAATTGCACCAAAGTTAGCAATTTTATTACATATTAAAAAAATTATGTTTGTTTATGTCAATGTTATATTTATAATCATCTTTGTAATACCCCGTATTTTTTGGATAATTATTTTAAATAAATTTGGGTAAAAATTTAAATTTTTATTTTGGTGATTGAAGGGATAATTTTATGTTTAAGATGATTTTTGGTTGATTAATGAAGGCTAGGAGTGATTTGGAAGTGAATTATTATGTGAAAATTATTGAAAATTGAAAAAGAAAATCTAGAAAAAAATACTAGACGACCGATCGCTTGCTGTTAGGTTTCAAAACTACAAGTCGTTGCCGCTGGAAGGTGTCGTTGTTCGTGCGTGTTGAGTTGTCGTCCATGTGCGTGCCTTAAACCATCGTTGAACAAGGCGTCGTTTGCACCGAACTCACGCGAGTTCACGCAAAGCCACCAAACGGCATGTCGTTGTGTGCTGCCGTCCGCGCCTCCTGCCTATCGTTCACGCTTGTGTGGCAGCTGAGGATGGGCAGAACGACGCCGATTTTTTCCCCTTTCAGCACCCGAAACGGCGTCATTTCACCTGGGCTGCAACTTTTAAAATCAAACTCGACCATCTTCTCTCTTTGCTTTGTTTTTCTTCGTTTCTTCACTCAAATCCAACCCAACTCTTCTCCTTTTGCCCTCAGATCATTATTCCTTCAAATTTGAGGTAAGTTTATCAATTATTTTTTTATTTTTGGCTCCATTTTATGCATTTTCTTGCTTGAATAAATGTTTGAACGAAAATGGGTTTGAATGGAGTTAAGGTTCGGTTTTGTGTGAATTTGTGGCTTGATTTGGAGTTTTTTTTTGTTAGATTTAAGTATGAGTAGCATAGGAGAACATGAATTTGGCTTAATTGATGAGAATTTGATGATTTTTATTTATGAGTTTATTTAGTCCGAAAATTCAATTGATGAAATAGATGGTTTTAGGATGAATTGATGAAAACCGATGTTAGATTTAGACTCTTGGGATGATTTTGAGTGGATTGGAACTATCAAAAATATTGGGTCCCACTCAAATCGAGTTTTGGAATAGTTTTGAAAATATTTTTTTGTCGTGGGAACTTCAGTGTAAATTGTTGATTTCTCTGCAATAATTGAGGGACTAGGACTAGTATTTTACATGGATGGTCAAATTTGTAATTTTGAAAAAATATGTTCTAGATTTGTAATTTAAAAAAAAAAATAATTTTGCAATTTTGATTAATTTTGCAATTTTGATTAATTAGAGGTTTTATTTTTAATTTGAGTTATTTAGAGAATTTATTTATAAATTCTAAAAGTTTTGGAATTAATTATTAATTTTTGAGGTCTTAGGAATTAAAGTGTAATTTTATAAAATTCGGGGACCAAATCATAATTTTACATAAATTTTTATTTTTGGGACGAGAGTGTTAGATCTTCAACCGAAATAGATTTTCGATTGTCGTTTGAGTGTTCGAGTCTGTATATGTATGCGCACGCATTACGGTACAGCCATAGTACCAGCATCATATTTCATTTTGTTTCTAATATATTTGTTTCTGATATTTTTGTTCTAGTCTGCCAACATGAACAGCAACCCACAAGTGGTATTTAACTGGATCCTTAGCATCGGATATCAGGTGAGCGAAATAGCAGATTCAGACACATGGACTGTGTCTTCTAAATCCTATGTTTTTGATGGGTTGGCATACCTTTGAAAATGGGATTAATAATGGTTTGGCTAATTAATAATCCGGTTTATGTGATTATTAATATTTAGTTTTCGTTTCTGAAAATAATAATATTCATTTACGGTACTTGAATATTTTTTCTACAAATAATCTTTGTTTCAGATATTGAATATTTATATAAGGTATATAAATATTCTTTGTAAAAATGACTTTCGTATGCTTGTGCGTATGCTACATATATTTTGATATGGGGCACCTGTGCTACGTAGGGTAAACGTAGCATTTGGTATACCATTGCGCAGTCAAGACCCAGTTACCAGGGTTTATGATAGCAGTATGTCCGGCCAGACGCATGTACTCAGTTTCAATACGGTGGCGGAGCCCACCCTATTCATGATATATTATCTGTCAATTTCAAGTCCCATATTCGTTTTCGATATATGATATATGGTATATATATCATGTGTTTCTGTCTGTTGTTTGCCTTGGATGCAAATGATTTCTAAAAAAGAATTTCTAATTATTATATTATATTAGCGTGCATACGTATATACACTTATATCTGTGTGCGGTAGTTTTGAATGATTTTCAAAACAGTTTTTGTCAGGCTTGAAGCCGATCTGGAGTGTACTTTCCTCACTAGGGATTCTTATTCCTTTTTCTTCTGTTCCCCGTGTATTCTCTTATCTTATTTTCAGGATCTCTTTTGGCATTCGACAACCGTCCAACATCTTGGTCCTAGTGAGGCGTTCCACTTGATTGTGAGTGCCCTTTTGGTTCGGGCTCCTTTGTGTTTTAGTAGAGCTTTACACCAGGTTGCTCTTGGGTTACCAGGTCCTATTTTGGCTTTTGGGACTTATGATCATTTTCTGATATATTTTTTATATGTTTAACTTATGTTACGATTTCATTTGTACAACTTATTGCTTATCTATATGATTTCATTATAAAGTGTTTTATGATTCATATATAAACGATTTGATAACGGTTTTTATCGAATAAATTGGGTAGAATTTCTGTACTCTAAGGCTTGTGAGAGATGGGCCGGACTTCCATAGATGGTTTGCCTAGTACGCTGGTTATTGCCTGACTTTGGGTCGTGACAATCTCAAATTTAATGTATTCATTTATAATATGTTGCAATTTTGTTATTGTCTCAATTTTAAATATTACTATTATAAAATCATTTGCATTGTATGTGATAAGTTATATGAATAACTTATGCAAGATTTACAACAATCAAAGATCAAAACATTAAAATCTTTTATTACTTACTTTTTATTAATAGATCAATTCAATTGATGGACGAAGTTATGCTAATGATAATGGATTTGATTAAACTAGAGATATAAGAGAAAATACATTAAAATTCCTTTCCTCAACTAAAAATCTAAATTACTTTTTTATCCTTATTTAATTTATAGACAAGGGAAATTAATTTCTAAGTCCCTTAAGTTTGTCCTAATTAGTAAGTTGATCCTCGTGCTTTTGAAAATAGCAAGTTAGTCCTTCACGCGTGTTTTTTAATTGATAGAGTTAACTGAAGTGGATGTTTACAGAAATGCACTTCCTTAAATTCTAAAACCACAGTCATTCCTCTCAGTTTTTCTCTCTCTATCTGTCCACACCCTCCCTCTCTCTTCTTCTCTCTCTCAAACCCAGACAATCCATTGCCAATTCTAGAGCGCTGCCTTGCCTCGTCGGACAAGATCCGAGTCGCCATCCTTTGGTCCGTCCTTAAGTTGTGGCGCCGAAGGCGGAAAAGAAGAAGGCTGTCGAGAAGAAGCCGACGGGGAAGGCTCCAGCCGAAAGGAAGCCTAGAGTCGAGAAGAAGCTCCCCAAGGAAGTGACTACCTCGTTGTTCGGATCCTCCACGAAGCCCTAACACCATTCAACTCGCGCTTTCAAAACCGTAACTCCGTTCAAGTCCCGCTTCCAAAAACCTAACCCTAACTTCTCCAACTCTCACTGTTGCAAGTGGAGCCCCGATGGATTCTAATCGAAGAAGTCAAAGAGGAAGCTGATTTGTATCTTTTAGAACCGTGTGTGAAATTGAATTTTGGGGTCTGTTTGTATGTTCCTTGGTCGATTATTTCTCAATTGAAGGATGGTGGTGTTAATGGTGAATAGGTAGTGTTTGTAACTGGGTGTGGTGGGTTCAGGCTGGATGGGTGGTGACTAGTGTTGCTGGTGATTGGGATGTGATGATGGTGTTGGTGGTCGGTGTTTGGTGGGTTTGTAAATGGGTGTGGTGGGTTCGGTGTTGGTGTGCTTGTGATGAGTTGGTGAAGGAATCAAAGATGGAAGAAGCAAACTTCTTGTTATGTTCTCTGGCTTCAATGTGGAATCCTAATGGCTTTCATTGAGCTCAAAATGTTGACTCGTTATTTCCATTTTAGCATAGTCTGAAGATGCTTAAAGATCAGCCATTCTTATTGTCTTTTCCATTAACGCTTTTTGACATTACTGCAATTGAAGTTCATTCCTCAGTTGACAGTTCTTGAAAATTCCAGTACTAATTTGATTTTTTTTTAACTCTACACCTGTTCAAAGTTTCATATTTTATTTGGTTGAACTCAATTGGAATTTGCTTTCATTTTGTTGCAAGTTCGATTGATTGAATTTGGTTCGATTTTTTATTCCGAAAAGAACATAGATTTTGAGTTTCAAGAAGAAGAAGAACATAGAATCTGGGTTTCAAAGGCAATTTTATCTTTAAAATTTTATTTTAAATGAATCAGTTGACACGTCAGCACTTTACTAACAGTTCAATAACGGACAACTAACAGAAGGACTTCAATGTAACTCAGTTTTAAACTTCGATGATGTGTATGGAATATTTTAAAAACACGAGTCTTGACTTACTAATTAGGACAAATCCGAGGAACTCATAAATTAATTTCCCTAAAGACAATTAGTTAAATAATAAAAATTTAATTATTCAAAAAAAGGAAGAAGAAAACGATGGAGGCTAAAAGAAATTTAATAAATAATCATCCTATTACAACTCAACAACTAAATAAAAAAGTCGAATACACCTCAAAAATCCAAATCACTCTTTTTATCCTTGTTTAATCTAAAGACAATTACTTAAATAATAAGAATTGATAATTC
>CAODLS010251014.1:0-15260 GCA_948243855.1 Flueggea neowawraea
GGTACTTTGAGTCGAGGATAATGACGAGTGAACCCGTGAATGTCAATGAGTTTAAAGAACTAGCAAAGAAAGCCCTTCCAAAAAGGCATTATGATTTCTTCGTGGGAGGAGTTGAGGATCAGCACACATTGAAGGAGAATGTGGAAGCATTTTGAAGGATAACGTAAATTCTTTATTCTATTCATGATTAAGGCAGAAATGTTTTCAATAAATTCATGATAAACCAATGCAACTTTTTTTGAAGGTTTCGGCCAAGAGTCCTGGTGGATGTAAGTAGAATAGATACTTCAACTACTGTTTTGGGCTATAAAATCTCAGCACCAATTATGATTGCTCCAACAGCTGCACATATGTGGGCACACCCTGAAGGTCTCACAAGTCCTGACAAGACTTCTTGCTTGCTATTTTTTAGATCTCATTTTACTTGACTTGTATGTGTTTATCGCAGGTGAGGTTGCCACAGCTAGAGCTGCAGCTGCATGTAACACAATCATGGTATTAGACTAGAATAACAATGGGTGAGCTTGTATAGTTGCTTTACGATGGAAATGATGATTTTTCTTCGTTGCAGATTTTATCGTACAATTCTACCTGCAAGGTAGAGGATGTTGCTTCTAGCTGCAATGCTGTTCAGTTCTTTCAATTATATGTATCTGCTTCTGTTTGCTATTTGGATTACTTGATGGGCTTTATTTTCTAAATTGGAATTTTTTTCTTACATGCATTTTACCGTCTATAATAGGTGTTCAAAAGACGAGACGTATCAGCTCAAATTGTGCAAAGAGCCGAAAGAAGTGGGTACAAGGCTATTGTCTTAACTGTGGACTCTCCAAAACTTGGCCGAAGAGAGGCAGACATAAAAAAACAAGTAGAAAAATTTAAATCTTCTCCTTTTCTGTTACTGCTCTCTTAATCTTATTTGCTATATACAATTTAAGGAGTCACCAATGTGGCTTGAATATAGCTTATAACTCAGTTCCGGTGTCTGGCGTTGAAGAAACATGAATCTCAATCAAGTTAATTTTGCAAATTCTGCAGATTGGTTGGATATCGTTTGAAGAATTTCGAAGGTCTTGTATCTACTGATGTTGCCTCCGTGAGTTAACTTTTCAGTTCCCATTTGCTACGTAGAAACTTTCCACCTTATTATATGAAATCACAGCTCCTTCACTTTATTTCTGTGGTAAGATGTTCTGAGTTCATGAAAGCATATATTACTTTGTAGAATCAGCTAAGTTAAAGCACAGCAAACATTTGCTGCCTAATAATCATTGTTTATATGGTGACATGTTACCTTTACTGAAGTCCTTTTCTGTGTAAGGTTGTTATTTCAAAGTTTAACATTTTCCCTTGTGTAAAAAGATGCTACATGTTTCTGTTTGAATTGTGAGTGTAAGTGTGAAGCATTTTTGTTGAATTTTCTGATTTTTGAATTGGATGTTTGTAGGATAGCGGTTCAGGTTTAGAAGCATATGCCAACGAAACTTATGATGCTTCTTTCTGTTGGAAGGTATGAACGATTGGATTAACATCATCACCCCGAAATTGCTTTTCAGAAAGTGCACAGAGTAATAAGTTGCAATTTATTTTTTTTAATTCAATAAAATATCAAATATCTTTAATCTTAATATGCACTGCACATAGATAGACGCCAGTTTTCTAGGTCCTTGTCTTTGCAGCTTCGTGTGAGGGAAGGACAGATTGTTTACTTGAAAAGCCTATACTTTATTTGACTCTTTACAGTTGTGCGAGGATATGGCCTTCAATCTTATAATTATGACCGCATTTGCAGGATATAGAATGGTTAAGGTCTATCGCGAACTTGCCAATCCTTGTCAAAGGTGTGCTCACTCGTGAAGATGTTAAGATTTCTGCTTCATACTCTTGTACTTCAACTCTTTATTTTCTTTATCTATTCAAAATAAATCAAGCAAGGGAACTTCATCATTCAGGTCTCTTGGTCCAGAATTAGGTTGTTATGATTTAGAAAATTTTCTGCTGAAATTGAAGGGAATGGAAAGCCATAAAATCTCAATAGTTCAACACTATGCACTTAGCTGTCATTCGTGATGTGGTCGATTGGTTTCTCCGTGATAATGATCTTATTTTACCAGCTATTTTTTTCTTTATTTTAAACTTCTCCATAGCGGATTGTCCCTGCTTATTTGTTTGATGTACAACTATTTTCAGCAATCAACGCCGTGGAAGTAGGTGTTGGTGGCATTATCGTCTCCAATCACGGAGGTCGCCAGCTAGATTATAGTCCAGCCAGCATTACTGTCTTAGAAGATGTAATTATCTTTTAGTTGCCTCCCTCTTCGTTGATTCCTTATGAAAGAGGGTCAAAAATTTTCATAATTTTTCTAGTTACTATTGGTGAACATTTTCGGCTGAGAAAGAAAAATAAAAATGTCTCTTATTTAAAAATATTTGATTAAATGTTGTTCACTTGCTCTCCGTTTATGCTCCTTTTTTATCAAGTTTCTGAATAAACCCTTGTTATATGTTCCTGTGGCTATGGTTGCTCTTTCTGCCGAACATGAATGTGATTTTGATTTTACATATATACATGCATCCATGAAATGTAAAACTAGACTCTGATTATCCTCTGCTGTATGCATAATGCATGTGTTTGCCATTATTGTTTGCACGCATTTCTGTGTCAAATAAAGAACCATGTTAATATTTGGCCATGAGCGACTGAATTTGGAGGGTGATATAGTGAACTGAAAACTTATGAGGAGAACATTACATTGAGCTAGAGAATGCCTATAAACAAATTAAAACCTTGCCAGACAAGATAGCCCGAAATCTGTACTCTTGAGACATGAAGACTTGTTTTCTTTGAAAGATCACTTATTATTTTTTCTTTTGCCATGGAGTCTATAGTTTAGAAAGGAGGAACAATTTTACCTTCATTTTCTCTAGCATATGCTGGCAGGTTGTTCATGCTGTTCGAGGGAAGATCCCTGTTCTATTTGATGGAGTACGACGAGGAGCTGACGTTTTCAAGGCCTTAGCACTTGGTGCACAAGCAATTCTTGTAAGCTAACTACATATTTACACAGTTTAGAGCTTGTTAGTTCCTCTTAGAAGCTTATTGATGTACTTTCTTCCCCGCTTTGAAGTTTCATTTGTGTGATACTGTCGATGTTTTCTGAATGCAGGTAGGGAGGCCTGTCATCTTCGGATTGGCAGCAAAGGGGGAAAATGGCGTGAGACGAGTAATAGAAATGCTGAAGGATGAACTTGAGCTCACTATGGCCCTATCTGGCTGTTCTAGTATCAAAGACATTACCAGGAGTCACGTCAGAACAGAGCAAGAGAGACTTCAATCCATGCTGTGAAGCTTGGTCTCTTTTGCCCTTAGAATTAACCATCTGGATTGAATAGAGTATTAGTCATGCAAACAAATTTATCATGATTTGTGTATTAACAATCCCATGTAAGCAAACTTTCATCCTTCTGCATTCATCATTTATGACAGATCTCATATTGATGAAAAGAACTGTCAAATCAATCTTTTGATACTTTTCTGTTTAAACGAACAATGCATCATAATAAGAAACCATAATAAACAATTGCCCTTTTGACGCAAACATTAGCAATGTCCAAGCTAGCTACAGAAATTCTTATTATCTTAATAGATACTAACACGTAAGTTCGAAGATAAAGCTACAAAATTTCCCATGAGCAAGCAATATAAACCTTAAATTATGAAAAGAAATTTCTGCACATCAGCAGGATTTCCACCCTTTTCTTATTTTCGTTCTGTTCACCTGGCTTTAATGGCTTCAATCCCCTGGAGATAATTACGTGTTTTCAGGTTGCAAATCAATTATTATCTTCCCTTTGCGCAAGAACTGCCGAGACCAAGAATGCAGTGCAACAGAGAGAAGTTGAGGTGTTTGAACTTAAGCATTACTGGCTGAATTGCTTTTGTTTACCCCTTGGAGATCCATTGGAGAATTTGTGATGCTTCCAACTGAGCCAAGGGTCTGAGAGCTTAACTGTGGACTGGCAGGACAAGCTTCTGGATTACCAGCATTCATGGGATGGATAGCTCCAGAGCTGATCTGTGGGCTCATCGGTGTTCGCTGATTCATTTGCTGTGGGCTAGGCTGCTGCTGCGATTGTTGGTTTAGTTTTGGAATCGCCATTGTTGATGGTGAACCTAACTGTGAAGGTGAAACAACAGTTTGCAACGATGAGGTTGTTTCTTGTGCTGGCTGCTGCAGCTGTTGTTGTTGTGGTTGCTGCGGCTGCAACTGTTGTTGTGGTTGTTGCTGCTGCTGCTGTTGCAATTGTTGCATTTGTAGTTGTTGCTGCTGCTGCTGTAACTGTTGCTGTTGTAACTGCAGTTGCTGCTGCGGCTGCTGTTGCTGCTGTTGATTCATGTAGAGATTCATTCCTTGCATCAATTTTGGTGGACCCATAGGCCCCATGGAACCCCGTTGCAATGGGTTCACATTACCTCGGTTTAGAGATGGACCCAACATAGAAAGACCGGCAGAACCCGGGTGCATCTGTCTTCCTGTCATACCAGCTAATCCTGATTGCGATCCTCCCAACATGCTTCTTTGATTCATCATCCTAAATTTCGATTGTAGTACAGCAGCTTGTGCTGGAGTCATTTGTCCAGCACAAAGTTGCTGACTAATTGCGTTTGTGATATTTAAAGTTTGTCCCAGATTCATTGGGTTCTGACCCACATTACTCATCCCAGACATAGGTGTCATTGGTCCGGATATTCCAGGTCCTCCTATTCCTCTTGTACCACCAATTCCCATGGCATTGCCCAAGCCTCCAAGACCAACCATGTTATTGCCCATATTTCCCATACCCATAGCAATTCCAAGTCCCATCATCATTTTCCTCTGTTGCATCTGTGGCTGTTGCTGCTGCTGCTGTTGTGTTGGAAGCTGCTGAGGCTGCTGCTGCTGCTGTTGTGGTTGCAGCTGCTGCTGTTGTTGAGGCTGCATCTGCTGTTGCTGCTGCTGCAACATCTGAAGTTGGAGAGGAGAAGCCTTATTGACCATGTGGTTGCCCAGCTGCATACTTGGATTCTGTCCAATTGCGTTCAACTGAGAAAGAGGATTTGAAGGAAGAACCATTGGCGACCTCTGGAACTGAGAATGTTGCTGTTGCATCATTGAATGTTGATTTTGTTGCTGCTGCTGCTGTGGCATTGTTTGCTGTTGCTGCACTTGCTGCTGCAGCATAGACTGCTGAGGTCCTTGAGGATCTAACTGCTGAGGTCTTGCTGGCATAGAAACCCCAGACAAGAGACCTTGAGACATCTGTAGGGCCTGGGGGTTTCCAGGTGGCAGCATCCTTGTGTTTGCTAACAAATTGTGGGATGGATTAATAGACTGATTACCACCAATGTTTGGCTTAACGTCGTTGGGTGGCTGAACTGAACCTGCTTCATTGTAGGGCTGCATATCACCCACTGAAGTATTTGGAGGGATTCCAGTAGCATTCAGTTGACTGCTAGAGGCATTGTTTGAACACAGTGGTTTTGGTTTAATATGATCTTCCACCATGTATCCATCACGCATCATCTGCAAAAGCAAATTCAAATTGGATTAAGTTTCAAAAATGATACAGTAAACCAAAATGCCTTCTTCTCAGAAAGAAAGAATGCCATTTTTCTTCCGCTTACAATCAACACATACCAGTGAACAAAATTGTGCTGCAAGCAAATCTGCGGAGTGCTGTAACAAAGATTTGTCAAATATGCATGTTAGAACAGTGAGCACATACTTAATAGGATAACCAAAGTATAAAACAACAACTCAAAACTTCTAATTGTAGGGAAAATAAAAAATGATACAATTGTGGAGTTAGTCCACATATCCTTAACCCCAATCCTAATGACTGCTCAATCTGCATAAATGGTGATTTATATGGCCATAATAACAGCAAACTGATGTACACTCATCACATTTTCCTCACATAAAATATTAAAACAACACAGAAAATCCAAGAAACAAAAATTGCTGAATGAGAAGGCACAAAAGCAAAGCAAAGTTGGCTTCAGGAAGAACACTGAAGTAGGTAAAACATGAAAGAACATGATGGTGCAAGCTGCAAATGTTAGTTAAGAAAAAAAGATAACTGCAGAGGTTAGACTACAATTAGAATAAGAAAAGAAAAATCAATAATTATTCTATAAATTAATATTCTAAAATTGGGAATCTTTAACCTATTTTTAACAGTAGAACAGAAGAGTTTGAGCTATTTACCACTGACCAAAGGAAGCATCCAATGTCCAAATTCTTTTGGAGGATTCTTTAGACAAAAATTCCATCATGTCCAAAAAAATGCAATGTGTACAGGAAGACTTACAGTATTGGACAATGTAGGAAGATGGTCCTCTGCAGCCAGAAAATCAACATCTTCTATTTCTCCATAATGCATTGCCACTGTCCCATCATTTGGCTTCTGTGACATGATCATTCTTGACCGTATCCTAGGAACAAAAGAAACAACATTCCCTGCAGAAACAAGTGCAGAGATATCGACAAGTCAGCTAAAGCATGACTATCTTAGATTTCAAGAATTGATAAGTACAGTGTACCTTGAACAACACGATCTCCCAACACAAAATTCATAACCCTCATCTTGCAGACATTTATACTGCCACCTACAAGTGACTTCGATAGATTCCTAGGATTATCATCATCTTTGAAATCTTCGTTATTGGCTAAAGTGGAGAAACATGTCATCAAATTTTGGGGTGAATATGTTTGGGGTTTCCTAACAGGGTAGTCATCAACCTTATTCTTTTTGCAGGTGAGTTGATGCCTGGAATAAAAACAAGAAGGTGAGAACATCCACAAGATGAAAAAATCAAGATTCTCCAACCAAAACCATTATATGCTATACAGATAACAAACTGCTGAAAATTTATACATTTCTGATATATGCAGGTTACAGCCAAACTTCTTGCATCCCACCCAACAGATGTAAGAGAGACAACAAGAGTGAAAAGAATCAAGAGCCATGTCGAAATATGATTGTGTACACTTTATGCAACAAGGAAATATGATTATGATTTAAGAGAAGTGCATCAAAGAGAATGTGTATTGTAATGCAATAATATTATGGATTACCTCATAGACACCATCTCAATCTTTGTGAACCTTTCAAACATGCTTTGATCTGCCATAGGAGGGGTTCCAACTGAAGGACTATTTGCATTCAACGGAACACTCATATTACTAACACTAGCAGGTGAAGCAACCCCACTCATTACCGGGGTCTTAGGAAGGGAATTGGATCTTCGTTTAGCAGCAGCTTGAACCTGCTGTTGCCGTTGCAGGGAATCATTAGCACTGGAAGTCAAAGATGTAGTTCCACCGACAGCAGCAACTGAGGTGACAGCTGACTTGTCCTTTTGCCCAAGTGCACCAGTTGCAGAAACTGCTCCAAAGTGAGGGCCTGCTGAACTACCAGAAAATTCCCCAGATTTTGACGACAATGGAGATTGAGCCAAAGCCCCCACAGACAACCCAGGACTTTGAACAGATTTTCTCTTCTGGAGCTGCTCCTCCTTCCTTGGATCCTGGCTGATATTATTCCATGCAGCTGCCTGAGAGAAATTAGATCTCATCAGATGTTGCGGTAACCGTGATTGCTGCAAGTCCAAATGTGTTTCCGTTTCCATAATCGGCATATCGCTTTTACCCTGACTGAGCTCTAAGCTATCCAGTTTTTCAGTCTCAAACTGCTCTTCCTTGGGTGTAAATCTCATAGCTGACTGGCCAGGAGAGAATGATGTTGCCCCACCATTCCGATTCATAACCACTTCAAACATTTGCTGGGGATACTTCTGAATGCCTGCATTAGCATACTGCATTCCCCTAGCCATAGCTTGCTGCTGGAGTAATGGATTCTTCCAGTTCATATCTGATGCATGAAGGGCATCCATGTGTGGTGCTATTTGCTGCTGTTGAATTCCGTCAGTACCCAATGGAGTAAGCCTAGCTCTCTTATTGAAACTGGACATGGGCGACATTTGCCCATCTTGATTCTCTCTCTTCCCATGGGTGACGTTGTCCCCATATGTGATCATCATATCCTGCCCAACAGGGGAAGCACCTGGAATGTGAGACCCTGACCCTTGTTCCTGCATACTTCTTGGGATGCCAACACCCATTGGGTACCTTGACTGTTGGGATACCAATGCCTGGACATTGCCATCTGGTGCAAAACTTCTTGCTCTTAGGGATAACATATTGTTCGGACTCATATTATGAACAGTCAGCTCCTGAACATGCTGTGGCATCACATTACCTGAAGCAATTCCAGTCTCTTCAAACCTGCTGTTAGAGCTTTCTGGCACTCGATCTATGCAAACTTTCTTCCCATGGATCCTATTGTTAGATGTGACAGTAACCTCAGACATCTGCCTCAATCTTTTTCTCCGCAAATTACCAAGCACTAAATTGAGCTGAATATAATGTCCAGCAGAATTAGAAACATATATTAATTCCTCCATCCAAAACTCCTAATGAATTAATTTATTACCTTTGCAGGAACTGGGTTTTTACAGAGCCTATCAAATTTTGGAGTAGGATCTAGACAAAGTTGAGGTTGCAAGGCTTTCAATATCCTCGATTCTACTTCCTACATTCGGAAGTTCACAGAAAAAAATTAGTTTTGAAGGTAAGAAAAGAGAAGAAATTCATTTTCCTAGGGCAGAGAGTGTTAACCATATTTACCATTAGATCACCATAAGTCCAAGAATTATCTGAGATTAATGGTATATCCTTCACTACATTTTCCAATGACATCTTAAGGCGTACTTTATTGACAATTGGGCCCCCCTCCAGGGATGGGATACTTGACCCTTGCTCTGAAGCACATTTCCGGTAATCCCGGACCTGCATAAATATCAAACATAGGAAATTAAGGCAATGGATCTTTCATTCGACTTGTTGATAATGGCATATATCTTTACAAGCCTCGAATTTGTAGATAATTAAGCTTTCCATAACACCATACTATATTGCTTTCTTGAAGGCTTTTTAATATTTTTATCATCAAAACATTTAAAATTTAACAACAAGAAAAACATTAACCTGCATAATTTTTTGTATATCTATTTGCAGTTGTTCCATTAGTTCTTTCCATTAAATGTTAGCTTAGCATGGCACTGTCACTAGCACTTAATGGGGAAAAGATAACAAAATTTTAACAATGATAAATTTGCAAATAAATGTACAGGATCTATATGAAGTTTCAAATGTTGCAATAGAACTGCAATAGATGTAAAGAACATCAAATATTAATTATCTTTTTCTAAATTACTTACCTCACATACAAGGGTCCCATTGATATATTTGCATGGTATGTCTTCGAGGATATCGCCAGGCAATCGGCCAGATTCAATTGCCTTCAAATAAGCCAGCCAATAAAATTCAGTGCAAGAAGCTTAAGATAAATATAAAAAAATCATGCAATGAATTCTAAAAGCAAGTACAATTTGCAGACATGATAGCTTAAGCAGTTTAGAGCATTGGCCTTGTCATTCAATCAAAAAAGTTTAAATGTAGTAACTTTTCACTACAAAAAGATGTACTCCAAGCTGACCATGCAGTTCAACTAGCACGCAGCACTCATAATAGAATGTAAGGACAACCTTTTCTTTACAACCTGGCAATCTACTAAGAAACAACTAATCAAAATATATCAATGAGATCAGGAAAAATAGTAAGAAGCAGATATTTACCGAAAAGAGGGATTCTGACGTCCTATCATAAGGATGTAATAACTTCTGAGCATCTTGAAGCATAGCCTGTACAAAGGGTCACTCTGAAAAGTCATAAACTATTGATTCAAAATGATTAGGAAAAAAGAAAGGACGTGAAGAATCAAATTCTGCATAAAACGCTTTAATTTATTGTGCCAGTAAATGTTCTTTTCAACGGACCTCAGAGGATTTTCCAATAGAATATCCATCTCGGTACAGGTTCAATGTGAATGAGGCTTCCTCTAGCAAAACACAAGGCAACCAAAAAATTCAGGATTTGTACTTAAAAAAGTGAAAACCAACTGATGAAAACATAGGTCAACAAGCAGATAAACCAAATGCTTTACCAGAGATCAATGAGCTTGAGACACTAGACGCATCCTCACTTTCATCATCAATTTGACCCTACATGACAAAACAGCCCATATTAAATAGGTAATAACAGAACAAGAATGCTGCATCAAAATTCTACTCCCGTGCAATCATAAGCATGGCTCCCAATAATATAAAACAGAGATTCCCCATTGACAGGAAAGTGAAAGCATGCACAACTTCATCTGAGGTAAAAGTATGAACACGCAACATTTAAAAGAAAGAGAAATCTTTTTTAAAGACATTCCAAACAAGCAAAAGAAGTGTATGGAAGAACTAGCTCAAACAAAATTCAAGAACGATCATTTGCTTTACACATGGAAACAAAAATGCAAATGCCTAAACAGTTTTAAACATCAATTACACTTTCCATGCCGAATATCTCCATCCTTCTATCTTCAACAACAAAATAAAAGCAAAATCATGATAAATCAATCAAGCAAACGAACTAACTCCACTAATCAATCGTAGCAAAATAGCCGCAAAACACAACAGGAGAGATCAAGAATTTACACTCCTGATCCTAACCACATTCTCCAGCAATACCAACAACATCAAAATTTTCAATCGGATGTATCTGGGACTGGAATGAAGATATGCAGATATGGGTACAAGTAAAAAGTTTCGGAATAACCATACCATTCTTAAAACATTTATTAAAATAAAGCAAATTGTGTTTGTACAAGTACCTCCTGCGCCTTCCTCTTCGAGGATTCATTCTTGGAACCAATCAAAGAATTCCCCTTTGAATTTTCAGAAACCCCATCTACAGCTATTTCTGATGGAACAACAGTAGGCTTTAAACGGAACCTAGTCCCAGTCTTCGATACCTTGAAAGAGACACCCATACAGAAGTTTCTTTCCTTTTTCTTTATTTAGCTTTCAAATATGGGTGGTATGTTTTTGGTGTTTGGATCATGAGAAACCGAAGGAAAATCCGAGAAACCAACCAGAATTATTTCTGGGTCGTGAAAAAAATGGTTTCTTTTAATACAAGTTGGTCACTTGAGAACTTATTAGAGACACCCGGATACAAGCTACTGAAAAAACTGACGAATTTCGTGATACCCTTTACGAAAGATTGCAAATTGAGGACTGAAGGAGGCGTTTGGAAGCCGAGAAAGCGAGAGAAAAATCCGAAAACGTAGTACCACAAGTAAACTCAACAACAAGAAAGCAAAGAGAAAATTTGAGGTTGAAAGGGTTTGTTTTGAAACCTCAAATCCGTTGATTGAAAATAAACTCACTTGCCACACATACTCCAAACACAGACTCTCAAAGTAAACTCTCTCTTCTTTTCTCATAGACGTAGAAGAATTTGGTAAAATATATAAACTGGGTTCTTTTTCTTTGTTCTCTTTTTTTTTTTTTTCCATTCTTGTTTTAGATGGGGTTTTGGCGTATACACCCTAAATTTTTCAATTCAATGGCTGAAATTGTTTCATTTAAATCTAATGGTGTTAAAAAAGTCTGTCTTATTCACTCCCTATTAGAGTTAATAATACCGGTGATCACAAAAATTTTTCTGTTATTCAGATTTAGTTACAAATAAAAAAATATTATATAGTGATCATTATTGTTTTTTTTTTTTATTTCAAAAAGATCACTTTGACCTAAAAACTCTACAGATTGGGCATAAAATGTCACGTAATCGTGTCACCTCTATTCTCATAGATGCGTTTCTTACTGACACAACAATTAATGAAAGGTCTGACCCTACCTGACTGATCAATCCGGCGACTCACCTATGTCCAACTTGTTCAATCTATCGAATTTTCTGGACAAAATAACCTCTTGAATTAAAAAAATAGTAACGATTGACTAACCA
The DNA here is from genome assembly GCA_948243855.1 of Flueggea neowawraea. Classification (NCBI taxonomy): domain Eukaryota; kingdom Viridiplantae; phylum Streptophyta; class Magnoliopsida; order Malpighiales; family Phyllanthaceae; genus Flueggea; species Flueggea neowawraea. The sequence goes on from CAODLS010251014.1 coordinate 11,961, forward strand.
ATCCAATAACTCAGTTGTATTCAGTCTGTCAAATTTTTGAGCCAAATTGGCATTCTTGAAGCAAAAAAAATAGTAACCACTGTATAATATTTTTTTCTTTTATAACTAAACCTGAGCAATGCAAAAAATTTTGTAACAATCGGTATTATTAACCCCCTATTATGGTGTCTGACTCTAAAACTCCCCCATTTTAATCACATCACGTTGATAAATAATAAAAAAATAACATGTCTTTAAATAAAATATTATATAATATAAAAATGTTATATACTGTTGTTATCTAACGAAACCTAAAAAAAAACACCTCCATTGAAGAACATCTTTATTATCTTGATCATTTCGTTCAATACTTTTTACAGGTAACAAAAACAGAAAATCTACATTTTGAATCGCAAAATTGTTTATGTTATTCGAGATTAGAGCTGACAATTTATAACATAATAACACGATTTGTAAGTACACAATTCCGACACGAATAACACAAATTCAATCTTTATAATGTTTATGTCATGTATAATAATATTTGATATATAAATAAAATGATACGATTATAATACGTCTAATATAAATAACTAACCCTATTCGAAATTTGATTAGGATAAGAAAGTTTGAGTGTGAAATCACATTTATCAAAAAACTGAATCTCGTCTACGCCAATTTTCTCAAATAACCAAAAGGCCATGTTCCCCGACGCCCAGTCGTCTATATTAGTGCCAAACGCACTCAAATAAAAATTGCAAATTAACTAAAGGAACGACAACTCGTTTGGAAGAAATATACTTGTACTTCAATGGCTAGACCAAGCAAGCCAGAGCACGAAGAGAGGAAGAGAACCCACAAAAGAAAAAAACAACGTCACACAGCGGCATTTACAATCTGAAAATTCAAAACAAAAGAAAAGGGTTAAAGGACTTAATATCATAAATACTACATAGACCTTAATTTCTCTGTACCAAATTAATCAAGAAAGCTCTTCCTCCAGCTCCATTTTGCATATTTCATATTCCCTCTCAGCTAATAAAAATTCATGCATGTTCCGCACCAGCAAAACAATGTCAGCGCGGCAATATTGGGATTGGAGTGAAGAGGTTAACTTCAAAGCCAAGTTCGGATGGAATTTCTATCTTAAATCATAGGATATGAAAAAAAATTCTCCACTTTCACCTTAGTAGTTCATCCCAACTTGAACTATGAAGCATTTACGAGCAACCAAGAATGAAATGTAGCATTAGATCACAAGCCTACAAGGAGGATTTCTATTGACTGCAAAATGAGCAGAAAGCAATAATGTGCACTAACCTGCAATTGTTGCTGACTGAGCAAGTGGAGAAACCCAGATTCATGGCAAGATACAAGTTCAATCAACTCATCATGGTTTTCAGGTGGATTAGCCAACTCCATCAATGAAACAGAAACCTGAGAAATTGTGATACATTTAGTTTCAAAAAAATTTGGCTGGTGTTAAATGCTGTCCGGGTGGTGTAATTTTTATGACAGAACACAGAAGTTAAATCCCAAATATCAGTCTGGGACTCCAATGTGGCCCTCACCCTTCATGCCCTTAAAAATGGCACAAGTGATGTGGCGAGTTGAGCCCATTTGTCTAGAAAAAATGGAAAAGTGAAACTGTCATTTGTGACCATAGGACAAGAAGTATTAGCTCTGAAATTGATGTAATTTACCTGCATACTTCTGAGAATGAGCTCAGGAAGACAGCATCGACGGCATAGGCCTTTCACAATATATGTTGCCGGGCCTTCTAAAGAACCCTCTGAGGTTGAATACCGTGCATCTATTCTGGATATTTCCATCGTAACTCCTGCTTGGAACCGAACAAGCTCACCTGCATAATATATTTCAAATCTTATCAACATTAGTGGCATTGCACCATTTGACTGAACTTTCTTTTCTTGCCTAAGTAGTTTGGTTCTTCAACCCTTGCAGACTTCGCACCCAAAATATCACTTTTAGGCTTTTAGCATTAAAATCTTGTGGCTTTGGGAGTTAATGCCTAAATTTTCACAACATAATGCCTAAATCTAAATTTCATCACACGTATAATGATCAAATACTAAGCCTTAAGAAACCGATAATTTACTGAGCCTCAACAAATAGCTTGATGTACAGTATACAATTTTTAATCTGTATTGCATGGTAAGGATTGTTGTTGTTGTAGTGTGTGTGTGTGTGTGTTTACTTAATGGCAGCAGAATTTGTGTATGTTTGCTCACATAGTACAGTTGGCGCTGCTGCTGCGCACATTTTTTGGCATAGGAATGTGGGCGCTTGCATATGCAAAGGAGTTGTTATAGTGGCGGTGGTTGTTGCTGCCATCATAGTTTAAAATTTATCTTTGGCTTCTTCATAGCACAACCACTAGCCACATCCCACATGCAATAATGCTAGAATTGATTCAGAAATGTTTCTACCTTTGAAACCAGTAGCCATTACAGTCCCAAGAAGACCACCATCGTTAGCTTGGTGCAAACCAAGTCCATCACTCTCTACAGCTAAACAGCGAAGAACAATCTCAATGCAGTATTTGTCTCACAGTGAGATGGCAACATTTATCTGCACATTTTTAGGACATGAAAGTGTGACGATGAATAAAGGAATTCACAAATGAATGAATGAACCTTTCCTAAATGATAAAAAATTAGTTTTGAGTGTTCCCTCATATATCAGCACCATCAAAACAAATAACCATAGACTAAATATCAACTCCCAGGTTGGGTAATATATTAACAGGCAGTTAAAGCTCCAATAATATTCATTTACCAGGGCAGGTTGGCTTCCACATTTTAGATATTCACATGGACCTACATATGATTATAACTTCATACGATATTCACATGAACCCTACATATGATTATAACTTCATACCCAAAACCATTTTACTAAAAGCTCCTTGACAAATTGCACAGAGTTTTTAAGATGACAATGTGAAGACTACCTGCTTAATAAAATTTATTATCACAATAATCTACAGCTGCTAGTATATTGTAACTCAACAAGGAAAACCAACATACCATTAACTGCCGGTGTAAGACAACATCCTCACTCACTGAAGAGTAAAGGGCACCCATCAATGCAGCACAAATGGTAGCATCTGGATGCAAACATTCACCAGAAGGCAAGCAAAGCATTGCAGTGGCGTGCAATTCAAGGAAAACAGGCACTGGTGATTCATTTGTATAATCTTCAAGAGAAACCAACCAAGCATTTGCTTTCCCTGCAACAAGATTTTGATGCATTGCATTTCGGAGCATTATTAAGAATTTCAAAATACTGGACGTGAAA
>CAODLS010251066.1:0-16978 GCA_948243855.1 Flueggea neowawraea
TAGCCTTTGGTATACCAATGATATATGTACTATGAGATCCCATCTACCAGTGATGCCAGTAGCCACGTGTTCTGATCCAACACGTGAATTGTTATGATAGTAGTCGAGTCCACATCACCCATGTTATATGGTGCCATGAGCACACCCATGATTATGGTCCCTTATCAAAGTTATATCTTTTCACTATGAAACCATGTTTTAAGAATCGAAATGATTATTACGTATGTTTTCATGCTTGCTAGATGCTTTGCTTGCGAACGATTTCGAAATGACTTTCGGAAAGCTATTACTTATAGCATGTATATGTATATGTATATGTATACGTCTATAACTGCATGTGGTATTTTAAACGATTTTCAAAACAGTCTTTATGAGGCACGTATGAGGCAGTCTGGAGTGTTTCCCTCACTGGGCTCTGACCCCTTTTCTTTCTATGTTTACTGTTGGTTTTGTTCAGCAGGTTCACTACTTTTGGCTACGGTAACATTTCCATATTTTGGATATCAGTGAGGTGTCATTTGATTAGTGACGCCCTTTTGATTGAGCTCTTATGTTTATGATGTTAGAGCTCTACACTAGAAATATTGTCGGATTACTGGATTGCCTTTATACTTTGATGTATTTTGATTTATTACGATATTTATATATATTTTGAATATTTTTATCTATGATATATGTTTATTCTATCGTATGATTTAAATAATAAATATTTTGATTAAATAAATATTTTAATCAATTGAATTTGGGTAGTAAGTTATGATCCATGATGCTTGTGCGAGATGGGCCGGACTCCCATAGATGGTTCGTCTCGTACGCCAGTCACGGGCTCGCTACGGGTCGTGGCAGTACTTGTCCTTGTGGGATCCGATACATTTGGAATAGTCTTAAGGTTAAAACTACTTCAACAACTGTGCGCTTACAATAGAGTTGATCATGTTTTTTGGCATTGTTGCAAGGAACGATGCTACTATTTGAGATCTTTTATTTTTATTTTTTTGCTTAATAGTTGTCTTCCCTTCACAATTAGAAAGTAGTATATGCTTTTAAGGCTTTCTTGAAGTTCAAAAAACAAGTAGATTGTTCCATTGAATCCAGAAATTGAAAGATTGTGTAAAGCCAATTAAGCTACCCAAAGGATGGATAGGATGGCAGACACTCCTAGATCTCTCAATGAGGTTCGGAATGGTCATGGCAATGATGCTAGGGAGATCCAAGGGCTCACGGTATAAGCTTAAAGGAGATTCAAATACCGGTGATTTGTGCTTCACTTCTTTGATTAGATTAGGTCCAACGGCATGGAATTATGAGTTGAAGAACATCCATTTCAATATGTTGTCTACTTTCCATGGATTGCAATCAGAGTACCCATTGACTTTCTTGAGAGAGTTTTACAGTATCATTCAAACTTTTCCTCTATCTGATTTGATCAAAGATGTTGATCAAAGATGAGCTTTGCATGAGATGCTTTTTGTATACTTTGAAGGATAGGGCAATGACATGATTGATCAATTTTCCAGAAGGATCTTTAGGAATTTGGGATGAGATGTACGAAAAGTTTATGGTGAAGTATTATGATGAAGTGGAGAAAATAACGCATATTACTCGGTAAGTTAATCTTAGAGAGTGATCAAGTAGCCACAATAGCAGGGTTGAGTTAGGACAACTTTATATATCCTAAACATTGAAAATATCAGGTGGCCTCAATTTCAGAGTGATCAACTGGACTTCCCTTCAGTGTAATCACATAAAAATAGATTAAAAATTCACTGCAGAGGCAAGAATTTACATAAAAAAAATTACAACTTATTTCTTATATTATTACAGCAATAATATCGTATGCAAAGTGATAATAATTAGCAATCAATAGCCTAGTTAGGTTCCTGCAAAATTCTCTTATTTTTCTTGTATTAACACTGCTTGTGATTCCATCCCAGTATCCCTCAAAGCGTTCAGAGCAGACCGATAAAGCCGTGTATCTAATCGTGTCCCTTCTGATTTCATATCCTGGAGAAGCTTCAACAACTTGTCAATTTGACTTGTTTTAGAGAAAACCCCCACCATGATTCCTGCCATTGCTCTATCTATTTTGCCACCATTCATCCGGTACTCATCGTAGTATCTAACACACATGTCGAATTCTTTTACCTTGTTATAAGCACATATCACAGCAGTATACGACACGTTATCCGGTGCCACTTTCCTTCTCTTCATTTCTGTCCAGATCTTCTCCACCTGCTTTGTGTTCTTCACTTTGCCGTGCATGTCCAATAAAGAATTGTATATCCACACATTTGGTTGACAACCTTTTGCTTTCATTTTTGCTACAAGCCTCACTGCATCCCTTAATCTCCCTGTCTTCCCGTACATGGCGATTATCGTTGAGTATGTCACGACACATTTGTCGAATCCTTTTTCCTCCATCTCCAGAAACACCATTTCAGCTTTCGAATAGATTCCAATGCGACAGTAGGCGTTTATAACTGAAGCATAGGCTACTTGCCCTGGTTCAAATCCCTCAGAATTCAGCTTTTCATAAATTCTAATAGCCGAATGAAATCCTCGATTTTTAGAATAGCCATTGATAATTGCAGAGAAAATACAATCACACATCCTAATTTCAGAGCGCTTCATAGTCTTGACCACGTCGAGGATCTTGTCCACCAGCCCTTCTTCAACATACATTAAAACAAGTTTCAGAAAAACTTCTGGATCCCGTATCAGTTTCCTCTCCTCGGCTTCTTTAAATAGCTCTTCGGCTATGCGTAATTCTCGAATTTTCGCAAATGAACAAATCAAACTAGAGTACATAGCAGGATCCTCCGAAATACCTTTTCTTTTCATATCTCCGAAGTACTCAAGAGCTTCAAAAGCTCTGCCTGATTTTCCCAATGAATCGCATAATATCCGGTAAATTTGACTCAGAACAACTTGTTTTGCATCTAATTTTCTACTTTCAAACTCAAGAAACAATGTAATCACTCTGTCTGTGTCTCCAATCTTGTGGTATGCCTTCATTATCTGGCAATAACATCCGGCATTCGAAACAACACCGGAAGATTTCATTTTCTCATACAGCATAACTGTACTACTATACATATGTAACTTGTTATATCCTCTCATTCCTGACTCAAAAGCCAATACAGCAAGTTCAGTATCAGACTCGAAAATTTTAAGTAAAGACTCTGCAATTCTAAACTTTCTAGCTTTCACACAACAACTAATCAGCAATGTACAAGTATACCTATCAGGAAAAACATGGTACTTCTTAAAATCATCAGAAACTTTCAAAATCAAATCCCACTTTTTTGTCCGAATCAAGTACCGTATTAGAAGCTTTAACGTTGATCTTTCTGGCCTAAATTCTTGTCTTTCTTTTGCTTTGTTGTAGTATTCATATGCAAGCTCCTCTGTTCTGTTACCTTTCAGCATTGAGCGTAAGAACAAGTTGAAATTGTTTGCATCTGGAAATGGATCTTCTTGAAGTTCCAAGTCTAATCGAATTGCAGGAAACGTTGTGGAAATATCTTCCAAGGTTGGAGGGCAATTGGGAGAAGCAAAGGGAAAGAGTGGAGTTTTAGAGTGTGGGAAAGAGAGACAAGAAAGGGTTATGCGGGTTAAAGGGAAGATGAAGTTGTGGGGTTTCCTGCAACACTTAATGGAAGCTAGTGATGACCAGTCTGACGAACTGGAAATGGCCATTGTGAAATGAGGCGATAAATTGTTCAAAGAAATGAGGTGAGTGTATTTATATGTACTACCTTATCCACGAGTAGATTCGGCAAGAAAGCAAGTGTTGTGATAACCACTTAAATCATGGCACGTGGAGGAACTATGACATGAAGATAATCTGTTAAACTAGCGCTGATATGAAAATTTCGATATATAAATACAGTTGACTTATCAAAAAATAGAAGAGTTTGGATGAAAGGCATGCATGGTTACTCAACTTGTATTGTTTTTTTTTTCAATTTGGTGTTAATATTAGTTGTAATTGAGGAATTTAATTTTAAATTGAAGATGTTAAGAAGAATTCAATTTTAAATTGAATATGTCAACTAAAAATAAAAAAGAAAGAAACACATAAATAATTTATTGTTATAACTAATAATTTACTGACATCACTTTAACCAATAAATAGTTAGTTGGCATAAGTGATATTCTTACCTACATAAAGGTAAAAGTTCCAAGAAATTATTGTGCAATTTTTAGAAAAAATATCTTATATTTTGCGAGAGAAAAATAGTGAGTTTGAGAGAGCTTTCTTAAAAATAAAGAGTGTATTTTTCTTTAATTTTAAAAGAGATTTGAAATTATTTTTTTTTTTGTAAATAGTGAGAGGTTGTTTTGTTGTAACTCTTATTAGTTTTCTTTATAGTAAAATTTTTTTATTTTTATCCGTAGTTTTTTTACCTAATTTGTTTAGGGGTTTTTCATATAAAATTCATGTGTCCAAATTATTTTTATTAATTTTCTCAAATTATTAGTTGTAATTGTGGTCATTTGGTTCGAATCTTTACAACATTTGGTTAATTTTAATTTGTTTCATTGTAGGTCCTAAACTTCAATTTTGAATGCCATGAAATTCTCGTCAATTGTTTGTTCAAATCTCTTGGCTGAGCCTACAGAGTCAGTCTCTTTATTCAAAATTAATTAATCACTAAATTCTCACCTACACGCGTACTTAGGATAGCATGACAACAAGAGCCATTATTCTTCCGCCTAGTCTGTTAGATTTAGGATAAAAAAAACTCTACTAAGAACTTATTCGTATTTGGAAGTTGGGCGCACAAAGATTGTGGCTCTTTGATGTTAATGTTGACCCTTTGGGTTCTCTTTCAGGATTCCTGAAAAGAGACTAAAAATGCTAAAATAAGAGTTAACAGAATCTGGGATATAACTATACAAACAATACGCTTATTTATCTTAACTTTTACAATGCAAGAACATAATAGAAAGAGAATACTATTAGACTGGTTGTAACCGGGCTACGAACGAGGCTACTGTTTGTAGCCCGGTGCAAGGGGATGAGTTACTGCGTCCCTTGCGGTAGCACATCCTCCTGTGGAAGGACGAGCTACATGTTTCAGGCGCGGGGCCCACTGGCCCGCGCCTGACACACACATATATATTTTTTAAATCAAAATCTGACCATTAGATCGTTTTGATTTAATGGTCAGATTTACTCCAACGGTAATATTACCGTTGGAGTATCGTTGGGGGATGAAAAATTACCTTTTTGATCCATAACGGCTAGTTTTACCTATTTTCCTATAAATACACCCATAAGCACATTTTTTTTATCATTTCTTCACTCCAAACACTCATTTCTCTCTCCAAAACTCTCTCAACTCTTCAAATTTCTCTCCATACTCTCAAATAGATTTGTTGCCGGTTTTGGAACCGGCGGTTCCAGTTTGTCAAATATAGGAACCGGAACCGAACCGTGGTTTTCACTGTTTGGTCCAGGTTCGGTTCGGTTCTGGTTTTGACCGGTTTAACCGCCGGTTCGGTTTCGTTTAGGTTCCGGTTTTCTTTTTTTTTTTTCAAAATTTTATTTTTAATCTGTTATTTTATCCCGTCAATTGGTTTGTAAAATTTGTTATATTCAATAATTAACTATAATACCAATAATACATTTTATTCCAAATATTTTTTTAATAATTTTTAAACAAATTAACTATTCTATTAGTAATTAATAATAATAATTTATAGAAAAATGAATTTTTGAGAGAGTGTAGAAGATATTGAGAGATAAAAAATGGTTTAAAATTGGTAAGAATGGGGTGGGGTATTTATAGAGTTGAAAAAAAAACTAAAAAAATAAAAAAAAGTATGAAATTAACCGTTGGAACCGGCGGTTTCAACGGTTCAGTGAACCGTCGGTTCAAACCGCCAGTTGAACCGATGGTTCGACGGTTTTTAAAACGAGAAATCGGAACCTAAACCGTAAACCGCCGGTTTTGGTCGGCCGGTTCCGATTTCGATTCAGTTCTGGTTTTGACCGGTTCGGTTCGCCGATTCCGGTTTGATTTTTACAACTCTACCACTAAGGCAAGCATAGTCACTATGGCATCAAATCGTATACATGGCCACTAAGACACTAGGTTAGCCCTCTAGGTTGTATCCCATAATGGATCCAAAATCCAAATCATAATAGTATTGCCCTCAAGGCTATATCGAAGCAGTATTTCAAAATAGCCAAAATAAAATTATTTATTTCGAAAACAAAGGAAAACATTTGCAACAAGCAACATGCATACTAGACAACGTTTATCAAAAACAAAGTCTCAAACGTATTTCATAATCGTACCAAAACAACTCCTCTTTCACCGAAGAGCAAAATCTTTCAAAGACAGAGTACCATGACTCTTTCAAAAACCCAAATGGTTTTCAAAAACAAATTAAAATAAACCAAGTCCTCACATAGACCAGATTTTAGAATTTTCAATCCTTTAATTATTCAAATTTACATGTTATGGTGATAGCACATCAAAAACATATAATTTAAAGAGACACAACATATGTGTCTGAAGTTGTCATCCACTCACCTGGATGTCGAGCTGCCAAACTCTGAATCACTAACCACCGGTCGATGGCTGGTCACCTCGGAACCCGAACTGAGCTGAAACAATCATTTACAACACATCAAAGAAGGTCACTGTGGCAATACAAAAAATGCATGAAATGCAAATGCACACTCAAATGCCATCGGCGTCAGAAATTCTATTCCAAAAGTCTGTCGCTTATCGACATTCAGACCTCAATGTAATATTACAATCAATCTCCAAAATATTCAGAAACTATATTTATAACCTCAAATTTGCAAAATATCAAGTATGTCTCTATGGGAAAATTATCCCCAAAAATCCATTTATCGATTCCACCGATAGAAATCAGATTCAAACACCCACAATGATCATAATCAACCTCAGAAACTCAAATCCATGATTGGTTTCTCAAAAATAACTTTAAATCATCAAAGATCTACATAAACCTGAATCAAACCCTAGCCCATTCAGAGCAACCTCAAATCTTTTGATTCAAAGCTTGATTTATGTTAATCTAACTTCAAATAACCATAAACAATCAATATCTAACAACTTCTCCAACAGAAACATCAAATTCGAACCCTAGAAGGAAATTCGGCCAAAAGGAGATTTCGAGATTAATGCATAAAAATGATGATTTAAGAGGAAAAGAAGAATGATATTACCTCAAACAATCATCATCTAACAATCCTCAGCATCAATCTCAACCGAATCACTCAGATCTGAAAAACTAAGGTCAAATCGGACCAAAGTGAGATCCAGAAATCAGAGACGTCAAACGGACGAAATGAAGAGATTAGATACTCGATCTTATCTCCAGAGATGTTTAGAAACATTGGGGAAGCAAAGACAAAGAGAGAGAATATGTCTGAGAGTGAGAGAGAGTGAAAAATGAGGAATAACGAACGAAGGTCGGGTAAGAGGGTATTTATAAACCCATCTTGCCAAAACGCAACGTTTCACTCATTTCAGCATTTCTGGGTATCACTAACATGCGTAGTACCTCATCTACGCACGTAGAAGAAGTTCAACGTGCATAGATGCTTATACAGCGTGCGTAGACGGTGCTCAGAAACTCTCGGCTCAATCCAAATCAACATCGACGTGCATTGTTCCTTCTCACAGAGCACGTAGATAGCTCAAGAACCCACGGTTCAATCCAAGATCATGATCAACGTGTGTGGCTCCTCTTACATCGCAAGCAGACGGCTTACACTGCTCCTAATTCAACCTGAATTACACACACAACGTGCGTAGCTACTTCTTCTGTGCACGTAGATGGCTCCAGCCACTCACGGTTTACTTCCAAGGGATGTTCAACGAGCACAGAAGGCCTTAAGCACGTTCATGATCCATCCCAGCGATGATCAACGAGCGTAGAAGCCTTGCAATGCACGTTATTGAGCTCCAGCTCACCTTAACACGCGCAAAACCACATCCCAAACTAAAAATCATACTTCCCATCATTGACAGAACCTAACAATCACCCGATCTTACAAAGATATCATCCTTAAACATTCTTCAAACACCAAAGATCACCTCAAGTTTTTGAGGATCAATTTTTCAATGAACAAAAATCATTATCAACAGAATGATGTTCCACCAAAGACCTTATCAGAGTTGGTTGTAACGCTACAGAGAATCGATTAGAATGGGAGGGTTATCACAATTTATGATACAATATAGGGGGAAAAACATATCAATAAATGCACTCTTAGTGAATGTGAAATTTAGGGACCTATATCACATTTAAGGGTATGGTATCAATATTTTCAATAAATGCACTCTTAGTGAATGTAAAATTTAGAGAGTTATCCAAACATAAACTCAATCTTGGTAAGAAATTCGCATGCACCAAGCACTGACAAAATTCTATTAGATTCACATTTCTATTATCTGGATCGCATTGCAAAGTTTGATGGGCAGCCTAAAAAGGCTTGCAGAATTTATAGCCGAACAATTAAGAAAAATATATTTTCGCTTCGAAAAGTAAGGAAAAAGGCTATTAAATTAATCGAGAAAGCAAATACAAACAAATAATTCTGACTTTTTATTTAATAATAACGATTTTCACGGTTGGCTAGATTGGCCATTCACAGGGTGTCATACTCATATCCGTGGCTAACGCTCCGAAGAGATCGATGCAAGGCTCAAGTCTTGGCCCAGCCATGGCTGAATCCTCCTCCTCCTCTTCTTCTTCAGGTTCCTTCGAGTCACGTCTAAGTTTGTCGTTCTTGTCAAAGTTCAAAACTCTATCCAAATAGTTCTCTAACCCGTCGGTTGTGATTAATCTAGCAAAATCTGAGGACTTACCAGCGAACTCGATCACCGCCTGGTTAATGCGATCATTTATTGTTTCTAGGTTTTCTTTCTGTTAGAAATAAAAAACATTTGTTTAAGAATGTTAAGGCTAAGAAAATAGTTTTCTATTTTTTGTTTTTTATTTTTTAAAAGTTAAAAATATTTAAAAAATATGTTTGTTAATCAAATATGTTTTTGAACAAATTTTTTATTTTTTCATCTCTATTTTTTAGTTTTCAAGAAAACAAGGAATTTTTTTTAACTAAAAGCCCCTTCAAATTTTTCCTAGTAAAGATTTGACAAGAATCTATTGCGAATTTTTAAGAATTTGTAGGTTTCTTTACAGACTGAGGAAGAAATGAATTGGAAAATTGTTTAAATGTTGTGTTTTCTGTTTGAATATTTTTATTCTGTGTGACTTTAACAAATAGTACCCAGTTTAATGATTACATTGCAAAATTAGCTATAATTGAGTAACAATTAATTTGTGATTATAATCATTCTACAAATGCATTTTTAAATTTTTTTAATAAGTCATTTTATTTACTACTACCCGTAATCGAATTTATGATTATGTAGCAGTGAAGTTGACTATAATATTAATAATTGGCAAATTTAATGATAGCCTACAAATATAATGATTTATATACCAAACTCCATAGAAATTAAAAGGAAGAAAAAACAGAAACATTTCTTTCATATAAGTGCTATAAATTAAGTTGAAGTGGGGAAAAAAAGAAAAGAAAAGAAAGGAAAAGTTTAAGTTCTATTTAGTTTAGAAAATAGTTTTTTAAAAACTAAATTGAAAATATTTAAAAAATATGTTTGCTAATAAAAAAATTGAACAAATTATTTATTTTTCATCTCTATTTTCTAATTTTCAACAATGAAATATTTTCTTCAATTAAAAAAAATAAAATATTTTCTCAACTAAACATCATCTTACTTTTTCGGCGGCCATCCTCCTACATAGGCGTTGCAATCTTTGGTTATCGTAGAATTGTTTGTGGTCGTGGTCTTCAAACTTTTTAAAGCGATAGCAACCGCAACAAAGATCATAGCTGTCAGCAGGAAAATCAAAGAAGCATTCACAGCAACTGAAAAAAGGTCTTCCCAAGATTAGTGACGAACATGCGTCGCATATTACTGCATAATGCTTTTCCAGAACATATTTTACATTGATGAAATCGTTGAAATCTAATCTTCCTTCTTCGTACCCCTCGCAGTTTTGAAGGATTTGATCCACAAAATGTGGCAAGAATTCTTGAAAGGATCTGATATAGCTGGAAACATTACTACTTCCATTTGCCATTATTTGCTTGAAATCATTATGGATCTTGGTCTTCTCTTCGTCTGGTAAGTTCTCGTAATCAGCTAAAGGCGCATCTCTCAGCCCTTCCATTTCTTCTTAACGTGCTCCACGAACAAAAACAATATTAAAGTAGAGAGTGATAAGGCAACTATGAGTATCATGTCATTTTATAAGGAGTGGAGAGAGAGAATGGATAGTGACGAAGCTAGGAAATTCTTGGTCCGGGGGCACAACTTTAATATATAATAAAAAAATTACACGTACTTATAATCATTAAATAAAATTTAAGTTCTACATAGTTTGAATGCAATTGAAAAGAAGAATACAAGTACTAATTTTTAGGTGATAATAAATTCCTACAATTTTTTATGTTTTAAAAATGATTTAAAATGACTTCATCTTCACTTAATTCAACTCGTGTATTCTTTTCACTCGATTTACAAACATTAATTTCAGATTCAACAGCTACATTAGGATCATTTGATGAACCATCACTTCCACTTGTCAATGATCTCTTAATCATTTTAAAATATCTAAACATATTTCCTGTATATTTTATTTTTAATTAGAAATACTTCAACGAATAAATTAAATATGTCCAACAAATTCCAAAACTTAGCAATTAATCTATACAAATCAACAACAAATACAAATTAAACAAAAAATAATTTCACTTAATTTATAAATTAAGTCCATCCAATAAATTCCAAAACCTAGCAATTAATCTACACAAATCAACAACAAATACAAATTAAACACAAATAATTTCACTTAATTTATAAATTAAGTTCATCCAACAAATTTCAAAACTTAGCTATTAATCTACACAAATCAATAAAAAATACAAATTAAACACAAACAATTTCATTTTAAATTCAGAATATGAAAGAAAATAAAATACAAACCTTTTAGGCTTTTACTTGTTGCCTGCTGGCAATGGCAGTCGCCGTCTCTCCGAAGACAAAAAATACTGGACCTGCTGGTGGGTAGCGGACTGGCGGTGAGCAGCGGAGCAAGGCTAGGAGTCGAAGGCTCGGAGCGATAAGTCTATAACCGTCACTGGTGGGCTAGAGTCTGGACGACTGGTGCGTGCCTGCGTCGTCTCAGCGCTTGCGTGGAGCCGAAGACCGACAAACCGTGGCTTGTCTTCTCTTCTCTAATTTGTTCGAAATCAAAGGTAGAAGACAACACAATCTCTAATCTGTCCTTTATTTTTTACTTGGTTGGAACCAAAACGACGTCGTTTTGGTCCCGGCCAATTAACAAAAATTGACGTCAATTAAAAAAAAAAAAAAGAATTCAGGGAGGGGTTGTCTTCAACCCTTCCCCGACCACCACCAACCTCTCCCCGACCACCACCATTGGTGCCCCTCTCTCACCTGTAAGTGAGAGGGGGCACCCCTATAGATAGGGACCGAGGAACCCCCTAATAAGGGGGTTCCGGCCGACGCAGGTGGGGGCACGGCATCCACCAGCCCTGGTCTCTCTTCATCCTTGAGAGTGGGTGATGTTGGAGAAAATATGAGTGATTAGGCGAATTTGAGCACCGAATTTTTTTAAAAATAAGCTTGTCTTTTAGTTACAACTGTGAAATATTGGAAACTGTTAAATTATTAGAACAATAATAGAAGAGAGAATGCTTTAGTTACGATTGACGGGTTGGAGTTGAATAAACAATTTCAATTTGTCACTTTCTTTTTTTTTGGACGTAAATTTCAGGTTATATAAGTTTAGAAGCAATCTATATTTTTCATCCTAATTCTGCATTTTATAACTTATTTATATAATGAATTATAAACTATACAAATTTAGTAGAAAATAAACATAAACAAAAACTATACAAACGTTTTCCTGATCAATTGCTAGAAATTTAAAAATAAAAATATGATGAAAGACCAGGAAAAAGATATTGATTTTTTGGACTGTAAAATTGGAAATCGTTTAAATGAACGATCAGAATAATAATAAAGATAGACCAGGACTTAGGCTACTCGTAACCCAGGGTCCCTGAAGTCATCCCCCGGGACGCATGCTCAGCATTTTTTATTGTTATTTTATTAAAATCTCCAGTTCATAACCCCTCAGCTTTTTCATCCGTAACTCAAGAGCTACTTTAAGAGTTCCGCGTGATGCTTACTCAGTTTTCACTAAACACAATTTTATTTTAATCCCCCAACTTTTATCTACTACTTCATTTAATACTTTCTACCCTAAATTCGTTAAAATAAAAAGTGTCCATTCAAATAAAAATAATTCATTAAAATAAAAATATTACATTAAAATAAAAAATACATTAAAATTAAAAATACATTAAAATAAAAAATACATTAAAATAAAGTTCATAATTTCTTAAAATAAAATAATAATACATGAAAATAAAATTCGGCATTATTTTTTATGATTGTTCCATAGATGCTTTACCAAATCAGCTCGGAGACGATAATGCTGCTCACGATCACGAATATTGGTGAACCTTTGGATATACATTGCAAAGTCGGATTGGCCTCCCTGTGATGCATTCGTTGATGATCGTCTCATTCTCATGTCTAGTTTGTCACGGTGTAGCATTCGTCTTCAACGATCATGTTGTGTAATATGATATACGCGTACATTATATTTGTCATATGATGCATGTAGTACAAACGTGCAGGTCCTCGTATAATTGACCATCTCGCCTGGAGTACCCCGAAGGCTCTTTCGACGTCCTTTATAGCCTACTCTTGCCTTTGTTTGAATAAACTTGTTTTTTCATCTCCTGGGTAAGTAAATGTTTTAACAAATGTAGCCGAATCGGGATATATTTCGTTTGCTAGATAATACCCTTGGTTGTAAGTCGTACCATTTACTACGTATTCAATTGTAGGCGCCCTCCCTGTTAATACGTCGTTGAAGATAGGCGATTGGTTCAGGACATTGATATCGTTGTTAGAGCCCGTCACCCCGTAATAGGCGTGCTAAATCCATAGATCTGCGCTGGCCATAGCCTCCAGTATAATCGTAGGATGTCCATGGTCACCTCGTGTATATTGCCCTTTCCAGGCCGTTGGACAATTTCGCCATGCCCAGTGCGTACAATCAACGCTCCTGAGCATCCATGGAAAGTCGTGCTGTTCTTCTTGCATTGTGTGGAGTCGCTGAATATCGGCAGTGGTCGGTTTTCTTAAATAACTGCTAACGAAAATTTAAACGACACACTGACAAAAATACTTCAAACAATGGTTGGCAGTGGACTCACCGAGATGTAAATATTCATCAAACAAATCACCAAAACAACCATATGCCAACTGTCGTATTGCAGCCATGCATTTTTGAAGTGGTGAAAGACTAGGAAAACCAATCGCATCAAGGGTTTGGCGAAAATAGTCGGAGTGATTTCCGACGGCCTCCACGATCCTCAAAAATAAATCCCTTCTCATACGAAACCTACGCCGAAAATATCATCATTGCAGGTGGGATTTTCAGAAAAATAGTCATGAACTAACCGTTTGTGACCACCCACGCGGTCTCGGTTAATATAACGTCTTGTTTTTTTTTCACGGTGTCGGCTGGAGGAGTCATCATGTAGTATGGTTTGTTGTACTAATTTCAACATCTCTTCTTCAGCATGATCATTCCAAATAGATTGCTTGAAATTATTTCGAATTTTTTTGTACTCCTCATCATCAGAAGATGACGAAATATTTGCAAGTGTAAATTCTTCCATTGTTTTGTTTTTGTTGTTTGAAAATAATCGAAAAAATCTTTGGAATCCATTGAAAAAATATTTAGAGAGAAATTTTAAGAGTTGAGAGAGTTTGGGGGAGAGAAATGGGTGTTTGAAGTGAAGAAATGATAGAAAAAAAATATGTTTAGGGAGATATTTATAGAAAAATGGTTAAAAGTAGCCATTAAGGACCAAAAGGGTAATTTTTTGGCCCCCAACAGTAATCCAACAGTAATATTACCGTTGGAGTAAATTTGATCAGATCCAACGGTCAGTTTTGCCTGACCTGACAAGAACGCGTTATCTGAGGGGCTAGGAACGGTAAGTGGGCAGCCTTAGCGATTGACAGGCTGGCAATAAACAATTTGGAGATGATTAATTAGTTTCGTTAGACTTCTCATGATGTGTTTACACTCTTGTTTTCTTTTCTTTTTTTTTTTCCGAAAGACATGCATCGAAGGAACATAAGAGAAAATGTAAAACCCTTGACTTTTCCAGCTATGAAATGGGACATTTTTAATCATTACAACAATATTGAAGGCCAAGACTTGAGATTGACAGCCTGGAAATAATGAACAATTTCAAATTGAGATATTTCCATATATGCAGCATGTGAATGCAAATTTAATATGTATTTTCTTTGTGTTGATTAACATGAAAGAGGTTAAGAGAATGAGAGTAAAGGGCAGGCAATAGATTCGGATTCAGGGTCTTTAGCAAAGGCAAGCCAAAGATTGGAAGCAACAAAGCAGACGTAATAAAAAAAAGACTAGGACTTGCGATTGACAGGTTGACACCAAACAATCTGAAGATGATTAATTAGTTTCTTAGAAACACCCATCGCATGTCAGGATGGTTAAATTTTCTGATAATAAGTAATACTCTAAAGTGACAAAGTCGTTGAAATCCTAGATTTCTTCTTCTTTATATGGGTTGAAATCCCAAATCCCAAAGAAAATATCTGATGAATTATGCGTTGAAGTTGAATTATTTCCTAAAGGAAATGAATTTTCAAAAATAGAATGTAACGTCATGTTCTTAGCCTAAATTGGCATGCACGAGTATTTCTTCATCTAACACCATATCCGACTCAGTTTTCAGTCCATCCGACAGTATATAACTTGATCAACAGTTAGAGCATTATTTACACCTTTTGGTCTCATTTTGGATTTACTTTTTCTGACAGTATGAAAGTTTTCAAAAGCCTGCAAATCTTTCAATCTGTGGGGATGTCTTTTTAGATCTTACGTATTTGAGAAGTAGGTTTGTCTGTAGAAAAATTCTTGACTATATGTCTAATTTTTATATTAATTAATTAAAAATTATTATTTAAATAATTAATCTATTTTAAAAATATGTTTTAAAATAAATAATATTTTTTTATTGATTTAGTTTAGAAGTGGAATCATACACCAAATGTAGCCAAGAATTTTCGTATAAGTTTTTCTTCGCAAATTTCCTTCTCCAATCATGCTTAGATCACTTGGCATGGGCCGCATGTCGTCATTGCTACTCTCATGGTACCACACACTTGCTTCTCTCATCTTGGGAACCTCTCACCTCTTTTATGCTAGAGGTGTAAAATTCAAATCGGAATTGGCAAATCAGTTTGGAACCGAACATGTCAAAATTGGAATCAGAATCGGCCTACTAAAACTGAAAGGTTGCGGTTTAGGTTCTAATTCGATTCCTCTAGAAACCGCCGAACAACAATTCAACTATTAGAACCGGCGGTTCCAACAGTCATATCCTTTTTTTATTTTTTTATTTTTTCTTTAGCTCTATAAATACCCCACATCCTATTTCTACCACCTTTACATCATTTCTTCTCTCTCAATCTCAATCTCTTCTACACTCTTACTCTCTCAAAATTTTATTTTGCTCTAAATTGCTCTTATTAATTATTTATATATTTTATTATTGAAATTATGTTTTCTATATTTCTCAAAGTCATTTTTACAATTACATTTTTCAAATTTCTTCTACTTTTTTACTATAGCTTAATTTAGTTATTTTGGTCTCATTATATTTAATTAATATCTGTATATTTATTTTGGAGTAATGAAAAAATTTAGTGGAAATCAAAATTTTGAAAATGTTAAAGTTGAAAACATTGAAACTCAAGAGAGTCAAACTTAACCAATTTTCACCCAATGAGATGAGGGGAGCGGAAGGAAGAGTTCCTAGTTCCGATATTTTTAAAATTCATTTTAAGAAAATTTGTAGTGGTGATAAAATGTCACGACCCATTCCCGGGACCCTCATAGTACAAAACTTCTACCCAAATATCATATTTAAAGAAATATAAAAAATAAATAAAAGTATAATCTTTGTTTATTAAAAACAAAACATATATAATATTAAGTGCGGAAATTATTTCAAATTAAAACATTTGAAATGTCAGAAACATAAACACATCCAACAGGAACCCAGTGTGGAGTATCTAACAATTCATACTAATGGGTTCGGTCAAAAGGGCACTGACCGCAACATCAGAATCTCTCACTAAACATCAAAAGCTAATGAATATAATTCCCCAGAGTCACCTGAAAGATGATAATAACAGGGACAAAACAAACAAAGAAAAATGGTCAAACCCTGTGAGTGAGGGACAACACTCTAGATCGCCTTATACGTGTCTCACAAAGACTGGTTTGAAAACCATTTGAAAACTAACACATGCGGTATACGACAGGTATATATACGTATACACTATATACATAGTATGATTTTCATAAAAATATTTTAAAATCATTTGCAACCAAAGCAAATAACATGCACGAAATCCTTCTGGAACTAAACCAGAATCTTTAAAGAATCTTTCCAAACCTTATTAAAGTTGTCATGCTTTCAAAACCAAAGCAAAACCTTTCAAAAATTGTTTTATCTTATCGAAACTTCAAAATAAAACCCTTTTAGGTTGTACTAAATATTTCAGAAATCCAAAACCCTTTTACCGAAAACTCTTATCAGAGTTCAAAACTTCACTACATAGGCATTATTTTCTAGAATATTTTCAAAATAACTAAAACTCAAATGTTTTAAAACCCAAGTAAGATTCTTTCGAAAACATTTTGCTTTAACAAAGGTTTCAAACAAAACATCTTAAAATAC
>CAODLS010251133.1:0-11797 GCA_948243855.1 Flueggea neowawraea
ATCTAAAACACACAACAAAAATAAAGAAAAAAATATAAGCTCGTCAAGAACAGAAAACTAACAAAATCTAAACTTCAGATCGAGACCGTGGAGAGCAAGCACCGGCCGCCGAGAGAGAAGCGAAAAAGCGACTAGAGTGAAAGAGAAATCAAACTGAAGCCAAACACAAATAATAGAACTAAACCACTTACTCTCAACAGTCAACACCGGTAATGGAATCACAGTTTTATCAAACTGAAGCCACGAAGACAATTTCGTCTATGCGTTTGGCGGCGAGTACTGTAGAAAATGGTGACAGTTTTGGTGATGCGTGGTGAGAGTAGTAAGGGTTTTTGGTGTGGGTGAAGGAAATGGCTCTGTGGTGTCAGAGTTTGCATGCGGGAAAATGCGCGATTTAGGGCAGAGGAAGTCGGTTTTGGGGTTTAAATGGCGAAGAAAGGGCCGGTTTTGGATAGAGATGGTGGAGAGCTCGTGTGGTGTAAGAGACTTCCATCTAACGGTTTCTTCCCGTCGCGATTTTGGACAGAGTTTCTTCCCACCTATCTCCTTCCGTCGACAAAGAAACGAGTGAGACCCATAGAGAGACAACTGAGAGCAGCAACTCACAGATCGGGAATGAGGGGCGTGCGTCGAGATCGAGTGTGAGTGAGAGTGAGAGAGAGCAATGTTAGGGTTTATGTTCAACAATTGGGAAAGTGTCGATAATGAGGAAGATCCGAAATAAAAGCTCAGATCTTTTTGGGCACTATTGTGTGCTCCTTAGCATGTGCTCCCTTTTGCTCCTTTACTAAATGAAATGAACGGATAGGATTACGAGACTTCAATCTAACGGTCTGCACATTTTTGCTTCAATGAGGAGCCTGAATTAGGGGACTCACTGTAGTCGAACCCCAAAATATCTATTCTGCAATCTATAAAACACTGCACCATTCTCTCCCAATAAAACCATGAATTAAACCCAGTTTAGTTTAGGGTCACTTTAAATTTCTAATGGTCAATTAAACAGGCCAAGTAAAAAAAATTCATCAAAGTGGAAATGGAAGGTTGTATTGTCTGTTGCTGACAATGGCTATTTGGTTTTTCAACTTTCTTCCTGTTTTTCTTAAGTTATTTGCTCATCTCCATTGTTTTTTTTTAATTATTTAACGATTTCGGTTATGCACTAAAATTAGTCTGCATTACCTGCAAAAATTCAGCTGTTCTTGTGAGAAACCATTTCCTTGTAACAATCTGTTCGTTATTGCTTGCGGAAAAATTCCTGAGAATAGCCCTTCTGTTCCTGTCCGGTTGCACAGAAAGAATCAATACCGAGTAATCATGCATTCGTTCAACCAGAAAATTAATTAATGCAGCAAACTAATTTGAAGCTTCCATTGTATGTTGCATCAAAATGTTTCAGATGGTCATGGACAACGGTCTAGTCCAAGTCACATTGTCGAACCCAGCCGGCAACGTTGTCAGGATTCAATACCACGGGATGGAAAATGTTCTTGAAACAAATAATGGAGGAAGCAATAGAGGGTAAGTAATCATTTCCAAACTAACCTTTTCTTTCTTCTTTTTAAGTAATCTCTTTGTTACAAAGTCTGATCTCAAAGTAGGTACTAGGATATTGTCTGGAACAAACCGGGACATCGCATAACCTTTGACAAGTAAGTTCCTGCCATTTTACCAGTATGAAATTACAGTATCAGCTGTTTAATAATGTTCCATTTCAGGTTAAGAGGAACCAACTGTACTGTCATAATGGAAGATGAAAACCAGGTAGAAGTTTCATTCACCAAAAGATGGAATCCTTACACTCAGGGACGTTCAGCTTCACTGACTGTAGATAAACGGTAATAAAATTCTCTCTATTTAAGTGAATCTCATTTCCAGCATGTCAAAACTGGACTGTGCTGGTAATTTTGGGTCTGCAGATATATAATGAAGAAAGGAAGCTCAGGATTTTACATGTATGCAATATTTGAGCTCCAAGCAGAATTGCCTGATGTTGATTGGATCAAATTAGAATTGTTTTCAAGCTTCATAGTGACAAGTAAAGAACTTCACATCACTAATATCTCCATTTTCCTTTTTTTGATAAGCTGTTTGAATATCATCAAATGATTGATTTAAAAGTTTAAACTATTAAGGGAAGAGTAAATATGTCTTAATGTTACTGTCAGGTTCCATTTCATGGAAGTATCGGACGACAGGCAAAGAGTCATGCCAATGTCCATCGACCGGCTCTACGGCAAACGACTTGCATACCCTGAAGCTGTTAAATTAACCAGTCCAAAAAACCGAAAATTCAGAGGAGAGGTGTTTGTTTTATTTGTGATAAGTCATTTTATGTACTGGAAAAAGACTCCGGTAACAATAAGTTATAAGCCAATTGAATACTTGGTTATCTCAAATAGAAAAAGAAATAGAATTTTTTTTTGAAGAAGCATAATTAATAATGTTGTGATTCGTCCAGGTAGATGATAAGTACCAATATTCATGTGAGAACAGAGAGAATAGAGTGCACGGCTGGATATCAGAGGACCCTCCAGTGGGATTTTGGATGATCACACCCAGTGATGAGTTCCGGGCCGGTGGGCCCATCAAGCAAGACCTCACCTCCCATGTCAGACCCACTGTCCTCTCTGTGAGTTTCCTATTTAATCGTATTAGTATTGACTTGTAGGTCAGGTCAGGTTTGGACAAGAATTGATTGTCTATTTCGTCGATGCTTGTTGTATATTTTGGTATGTTGATTATTTTTTTACAGATGTTTACTAGTACCCATTATACTGGAAAGAACTTAAACACACAGTATAGAAATGGGGAGCCCTGGAAGAAGGTTCTTGGCCCTGTTTTTGTCTATCTCAACTCACCTTCGGTAAAAGAGCATCACTTAAAACTTTGGGAAGATGCGAAAAAGCAGGTACATATGTTAGTTTGATACATATCGATTTGAGTGACACTGGATGTGGGAATAGAAAGGGTGATCATAAAAAACGATATTTTGTTAAATCAAATGATTGTATCACTTTTCTTTTCTAAAATTAGATGTTGACAGAAGTCAAAAGCTGGCCGTACAATTTTCCTCAATCACCCGATTTCCCTCATTCGTATCAACGAGGGACTGTGTCAGGTCAATTACTAGTCCGTGACAGGTAAAATGGAAAATCCAACCAAGAATTTGAGGTGATAAGTTATTTGGAGTGTGACCATAGTTTGGTTTTCTTTGGTTAGATACATAAGCGGCGGGTTGATATGGGCTACCTCTGCTTATGTTGGCTTGGCGTCTCCTGGGAAGGCAGCCTCATGGCAAACAGACTCCAAGGTTGCTTCTTTACATTAGATCCTTAATTGATTAAATCAGAAAAGTTGACTTTCTATTCTTATCCTGCTTTTTGTTTTTTCCAGGGTTATCAATTCTGGACTCAAGCAAATGAGAAAGGGTACTTCTCAATCAAAAATGTTCGAACCGGTGACTATAATTTGTACGCATGGGTTCCAGGTTTCATTTGTGACTGCAAATATGATGTTATTATCACAATTCAACCTGGTAATGAGGTTGTTCATGTGATTTTGTTCTTTATTGATCTTATAGGAGTTTAACTTAAGATAAATAATAACCAATGAGTTGTTGGTTCAGTAATAAACACATCCATGTTAAACGAATTTTACCTGTCAAAGGGCAATGCTACAATCCCGAAAGTGATTTCCGCATTTTGTAAATGAAAAAATTAGCTAATTAATATTAAATTTAATTTACTTCTTGAAGGTTCTAAGAAAAATTTGGGTGTGCTTGTATATGAGCCACCAAGAAATGGTCCGACTCTCTGGGAAATAGGCATTCCTGACCGCAGAGCTGCTGAGTTCTTTGTTCCTGAAGCATACCCTACACTCAATAACAAATTGTATACCAATTATTCCACGCACAAGTTAGTTCCTTTCATCATTATAATCAAACTTTCTGTTCCAGATTCTATTTTGTCCAATTTAGGACTCAACAAATCCTGTTGTCTTGACTTAAGATTAATGTTTTTAACGTGTAGGTTTAGGCAGTATGGTTTGTGGGAAAGATACACTGATTTGTATCAAAAGAATGATCTCATCTACACCATTGGCATTAGCAATTATCGTCAAGATTGGTTCTTTGCTCATGTTCCCAGGTATCTTTTCATTCATTTTACTTATCAAAAAAAAAAATCTTTTCATTCATTTTTCCTTGTAGCCTCTTTATTGGCTTGCAATAGCTGATTACAGTTGCTTTTTATTCATTTCAGAAAGATAGGAAATAAAACATACAATGCAACCACATGGCAGATTGTATTCAGACTAGAACATGTGAGCCAAACTGGAAACTATACTCTCCGACTGGCCTTGCCATCGGCTCATGCATCTGAACTGGAGGTATCAATGAAGCCAATTCAAGAATGCTTAAACAAACTTTTAGAGGCGCGATAATGCTGAAAACGACTATAATACCACTAAATTTTTAATGATGTTCGTACAGGTCCGGTTCAACGGCAGAAGTTCGTACAGGCCACATTTTTCAACAGGGCTAATAGGCAAAGACAATGCTGTTGCAAGGCATGGTATTCATGGTTTATACAGATTGTATAGCATTCAAGTGCCAAGCTTTTTACTCAGGAAAGGAACGAATACAATTTTTTTGACCCAAACAAGAGCCAAAAGTCCTTTCCGGGGAGTCATGTACGACTACATTCGTCTTGAAGGGACTCCATCGACCCGTTTTACCTCATGATTGATTGTTTGCATCTCACATGCCAGATTAATCTTCATGAAAAGTTTCCCCATTTTTTGTTCATTGGAAATCGAAATCGTACAGCCGATGACATGTCGTCCACTACATACGCCATCTCGTTTGTATGATCAAATATTTTGGCAAAACGTCATATATCTCATAACGTTAAACGACCAATTGTCCAGACATAATAATGGATCATGGCATTGCAATGCCAAATTGTCTAATATTGCATGATGATTACGAATTAAGAAGTACAAGTGATCGGAATTACATATTAGGGTAAGCGTATCCAGATTTCTGTCGTGATTCAATTGATTGAACGAATTAAATAAAACCAAAAAATATGGTTGAATTCAGATATTTTATACATATCAATTGATTTGGTTTTGTTAAGTGATGAACTCATGATTATTTTCACTTAGGGGCATAGCCGAATGGCGTCACAAAAGTTGGCAGTGATTTTAGGAGTGGACGGACGGTGATTAAATTAAGGACTTAATTGTTTATTTTTTTAATACAAGAAATTAAAAATTATTATAATGAAACTATATATAGGATCTCGTACGTGCTGAGGTTACGGGACCCGTGACCATCTTTGGTCCATCCCTGTTTGATTATGTAGAAAATATTTTACTTCTTGGTCGATTCTTTAATTAACCAAGCAACTGGAAATTTTACTTTTATTAATATTACAAAATGTATTTACTTAATCATATATCGTTATCATTAAATATACTTTAAATCTAATCCATAGAAAAACTGGTGATATTGTATCCTGCAATCAAATTAAAACCACACTCAACGCACTAAAATGTAGTGAGTACGAGTCGATTCTATAAAGAGCTTTGTAGACAATTTTGCACGCAAAGAGAAACATTAACAAATGGGGGTTTTGATAATTGATATAAATCGCTTTTAATGAAAGCAGTAATTTAGAAAAAACATAAAGAAATAACAATTACAAAAATAAACTCAATGAAAAAGAGCCTTGGTTTTCAGTAACCGTCACCATTGGAATTTCAGTTGATTATTGGCACAAAAAGTATTCAGTTAACCATTCAAATATTTATTTCGGTAACTAAATTACCTGTCTTTTCTTATGATTAATTAACCGGAAACATGTATTCTAGTTAATACTTATTGCCTAACAACCAGGATATTATCGTAAATTTAATCAAACAATAGCAGTAAGAACAAGAAAGACAACGAAGCAAAACAATGCACGTACAACATTGCATTTAATCCCGTTAAATGATTCTCCTATGAATTATAGTTCAAACGTAGTAACAATAATTCTTAGTTGCTACTTTAGTCAAATGAACTACATAATTACGGATGTAGTATTCAACATAGCAGTAGACTGCAACAATTAATAAACTAATTGACCACCTTAGTAATCAACTGATACAATCATCAAATTGCTGCAGAGAAACATTCAATATTTGAATAAATCAACAGAAAATAATGAAAATAAGAAACCTCAACTTTATTCCAATGATCCAAGGTTAACTCCAACCAATAGAGAGAAAATTAGACACAAAAGGCCATTACAACTGCTACTGTTATTGTTTTAGAAAATACCTAGCCAAGTAAAAACGTTCTTGGTTGCTAGAAGAAATAAGGAAGAGAAGAAAAAAATGAAAAAAATAATCCTCCAATCTGTTACAAATAAAGATGTAATAATAGTTTTGATAATCCTAGAGATATATTTTTTTCTCTTAGAAACATGTGCCAAATGACCACCTTAAAGATCCTAAAATATTAGTTAAATAAGTCTTTTAGTTTCCTTAAAACTTTGGCCTTCAAATGTCAAATTCAGATTTTCAGACTTTGCGTTCTATAAGTTAAGCGTGGGCACGCTATTGAAATATATATAAAAAAACTCATCTACTAATGGTGCATTTTTTGTTGACATATGTTGTCTCATTTTTGTTTTTAATTAAAGAGAATAGTTTAACATATGTATTAAGACATTAGCGGATTATGTGTCCGCTTTTGGTGGTCAGAAATCTTAGTTAGAGCACTGGTCAAAATAAAAAAATCTTGTTAACAGTGATCATATAATGTTATTTTGATTTTGTGAGATTTGGCACTATTTATCGAAACTTTTCTTTTAAAAAGTGGATTGCAAGGCATGATTAAACAAACAACCAACATAAATGAACTTTTTTGAGGGAAAAAATAATTTTATCCTCACTATGCAATATGACACGGGCCACGCTTGAAGTGGCCAAGATCACAGTGAATGGCCCATTCCTTCCTACTCTTTTTTTAGAGTTGAGTAGAATATTCTAAAGAAGTGGAGAATGATGTACATATTTGTAAAATATGCTAGAATGGTGTAGAAAATTCTAGACATTCATTGTAGGCCGTTAGATTGAATCAATCTCCACTGTCCATTGAGGAGGGAAATGTGTATATATACCCCTTAGGAGCTCTCATTTGTAATTATCTAAAAGTTTGAGTGAATAAAACATTATTTACTTAAGAGTTCTCTTATGTGCTTTGTTTCTCTCTTTTCTCTCTCAAGATTTGTGATCAAGTTTATTTTGAGTGAGTAAGGCTGACTTAGTTACTAGCACGAGTGACTAAGGCCGCACAAGCTTGTCGAGAAAATTAAGCCCGTGACAAATATTATTGTACTCTTGTGAAAATATTTTGCTGGCTGAAGAAAATGCACTAGCGATCATGATCAGAAAATTTCATGGAAAATTTGTAAACAAACGAAAATGAAGGAAATTAAGTTCTTTATTATAGATTATAATGGGAAGTTTATTTTTTTAGATTAATGTGATAAATTACTGATTTAGTAAATTAAGTGGAATGTACAATAGAAAATTTTAAAAATATAATATATCTTTTCAAAGTTATAATGTATTGACGGATACAAAATTGTAATATACAACATAGATCTTTAAAGCAAAGCTTCCACGATGAGTTAATTGCTTCATGTGACGGCGAATCACTGCTACTAAATTTGGAGGGGCAAAATCATACTTTTTATTTTTTAATGAGACAGAATTATATATATTAAACTTAAATCTCTAAGAATAACTTATCAAAAAAAATCTCTATAAGAATTTTTTTTTCTATTAGTATTATTAATAGTTAATACTATTTTTTTTGTGATCATCCTCAGAGATCCTCCTCCGGTTGCTCCATCAATTAGCATTTTATAGGCGACCTTTATTAATTAAATTCAACCAAAATAGTCATTTATTCAGTCAGTTTTTTTTTGAGGAATATCCGATTGCCATTGGCAACATGCCACGAAGCACAAACATGCCTCTCTAAATATACATTTGATATAATGCAACACAAAATGCCTATGTATTGTGAAGAGTGGACACCAATCAGCCTAGAATTTTTTAATCACAACATAAACCACATTAAGTTTACAACAAATAGGACTAGACCTGAGCTTAAGAAGTAGCCTACATGCTGGCTCGGATCACACATATTTAAAAATTATAAAATACATTAAAATATGATTAGCAATATTAATAATAATAATAATAATTATTATTATTATTATTATTATTGCTAATCATATTTTAAGAATAGATCTAATACAGCCTGACTAGGGGCATCCCTAATTGAAGGATTAATTGCATATCTTTGTTAAATTTACACGTAATAAAGAATTAGATGCAAATATCATAATTAACCACTGTTTGAAAACATGATCAGGTGGGCTTGGAGCATCAAAAGAGACATATCTCCTCTTCTTCCAAAAGAAAAGCCAAACCATATCTTCTTTTCTTGTTTGGAGAAAATGGGAGGTCAATTATATATTGATAAAGTTCATGTGCATCGCTCATTAGTACATAGTTAATGTGCGTGCGATGACTCATTAAAGAGACATTGTTCAATGTTTTTATCATAATTAAATCTAAAAGACATTGATAACGCCAACTTTGTTCTTGGTATAAGCAAGTATATGATTGTTGATGATTGACACCTGGCCGAGCTCGTAAGAGGAGGCAATTAACAAGTGATTTATTTAATCTAATCTTGAATTTGGGTTTCCTTAATACAAGGACCCTCCTTACAATTTCTGGTAAGATCGAATCTCATTGGCTTCAAGAATATCATTCACATGGACTTCAACCAATAGCAACTTGTGCCTAGAGACAGTCACCAAAACGTTATGCTTATTAATTTTTGTACTTCTTGACCTATCTTTGAATGCTCAAAAAGAAAAGAAAAATACTTGAATTACAAGCAGCCTATCAAATTCTTATTTTATTATTTAATTGAACTAAAAATATTTGTTCTCATGCCAATGTACTTCTAATCTGTTCATTTACAGGATTGGTTTGTATATATGAATCATTATAAGATTAAAATAGGGTGTTAGTTTAACACTTAATATAAATCTCGAAAGTTCATTTTTGTTAAAAAAAGGGTTTAGATTTTAGTCAAACATTCAAAGTGTTTATTGTATTTTAAATTATTTTATTTGTGAAGAATTAATTCTAGTACCAATGAACTTTCAAAATGATTATATATTCTTTGTTTATGAAAATATTGCTCATCTTAAGATAATGTTTTCTATGTAACATATACAGTAAAAACAATGTTAATGAGTTACTTTGAAACTTCGCATCGACTATTGGTGGATCACTAATGAAGGTGCTTAATTAATTAATTAGGGATTTTTATAATGAAAGTGGGCTAGGGTTTTTCGTGATTAGAAGTGATGTGATGTCAAAACCAAGATGCCCATTTCAAGTAGGCGAGTCCTTTTTCTAACATTACTCCTTTTGGCCGTAAACAAACTCAGGAGGTGTGCGTACGGACTGTTCGCCATTGGCTAAAATAAAAGACTGATCTAAGCATTCCAAGAATCCCCATCCATTGGTGGATGTATTTTTCAGTCCCTTGTGTCCCCCAGTTTGGTTCTGACATATTTGCTATGCTTCGTGCCAATTTCCAATATTAATCAATCCGAAATTACTTTGACGTCCAACCTTTAAAGGTTGGCAATAGTGTAATTTGTTAACCATATATCAAAACTCTATATTATTAGGGTGTTTGTTTAAGGTATATTGAGCAGAAGTTGGAAAATTTTATAGTGAAAAAATAACGAGAGCGAATACATTTTGCTACATGTAACCTACTAAATTTATCAATTTACTACTTATACTAAAATTTACCACTCAGTTTATCACAAATAAACATTATTTCTTTTTTTGGCCATTGGAATTTAGACATCGAGATCATCATCCAAACTAATAAATTTAAGAACAATTTTCTAAAGATAATTATATAATAAAGTAACATGTAGTATTTATATGGAACCTTTCTCCAAGACGCCAAGAAAAAAAATAATAAAAAATCAATGTTAGCTAAGTTTGATTAGCCTAAAAAGCAATATTGGGTTGTTCTTTTTGTGAAAGAAGATGTAAAGCATATATATAAAGATAATTAAGAGAATTGATTTGATTTTTTAGTGCAAGTAGTGGTGTGTTTGGCAGCAACAAGTATAACCCCCTTAATGGTAGTGAAAAAGAACGTACCAAACCAAGAAACGTGCCCCAAAAGAAGAAAATGGGGTTTACAATTTCTTGTTTGTTTTCCTTTTACCTGATTTGGAAACTGTAATATGAAAACAATACTCTTTCATTCTCTCTTCATTTCCCTATACATATATATTTTTATCATCTCTCAAATCCTAATGCTTTTGTCTGACACGTGGACATACTCCCAAAATTCTTTGGTGGTACTGATCAACTCCATATCCACCTGCATTTCAGTCAAAAAATATATTCACCTGCATGCCTAGGTTGCTACAATTTTGGCCAATATTACTATATATAAATCAAGTAATTGATTAGAAAATATACTTGATGTATATTCATTGGAAATGAAAGACGATACCAGTATATCTCAAAATGTGTTATATATATGTATATTCTCTCTTTTCAAGAGTTTGGAAAGGAAGATAGAAAAAAGAGCAAGGCAAAGACATTGATAAGGGAAATTCACTTCATTTATGCACATTTATACACTTTCATTTAGTTTCTATATATGATTGAGTTGAGCACATTAGCATCGATCGATTAATCCAAGCATCAAAAGAAGATATATATTTGTTTTCTAAAAGATTTTCAAGGTACTATCTAGTTGTTCCTCTAATGTCCCAAGATTTAAATTTCAAGATTTGTGATATATTGTTACCACAATCTTAGAGCATAGTAGTTAACTATATTAAAGCATTACTTTATAAAAACATATGACAATTTTCAGTTCATAAATAATGTGTGCGGACATCAAAGATAAATAATTTGGTTTAAAAACAATTAATTATATATATGATTATTATATATAACAACTTCATTTAAACAAACAATTTTATTTTTTAACAATTCTATAACAGAGTGTTGGTCAAGTACATCATTGTAATGATAATATGCACATTTATACTCTTAAAATATAAGAAATTCTTATCCATACGAGTGGGTACAATCATTGTATAATATCTATACGTGTCAGTGATCTATACGGTAAACAACTGTATCATTTAAATAGAAAAGGTACAAGATATTAATATAATTTATAAATTTATCCTTGCGTATATTTTACTCTAATTAACAAATAACGATGCATTTTATATGTCCAATTCTTGGAAATCAAATACCAATGTAATTAAACATATCAATAGGCAATTTCACATCAGATTGGCTTTTTGGCTTATATAAAGTTCCTGAAGAAAGCATCTGAAAAATACCCAACTGATTATTACCTAAAGTGCCCCTTTGGCATAAACCAGTAAGATTTTCTTCCTAATCTTGTTTTGTCTTAAGCTAATAACAATCAAGATTCTACTTGTCTTTGTTTTCTGAGCGCAGAAACCCTAGAGAGGTATAGCTCCGGAGAATATGGGAAGAGGTAAGATTGTGATTCGAAGGATTGACAATTCAACGAGCAGGCAAGTCACCTTCTCGAAACGAAGAAAGGGTTTGATTAAAAAGGCGAAAGAGCTTGGAATTCTTTGCGATGCTCAAGTTGGAGTTGTAATCTTCTCTAGCACAGGAAAGCTTTACG
>CAODLS010251456.1:0-13752 GCA_948243855.1 Flueggea neowawraea
CGGCATACATTGAGCAAATAGTTGCACTTATTTTAT
Organism: Flueggea neowawraea; assembly: GCA_948243855.1. Lineage (NCBI taxonomy): Eukaryota > Viridiplantae > Streptophyta > Magnoliopsida > Malpighiales > Phyllanthaceae > Flueggea > Flueggea neowawraea. The sequence continues at coordinate 37 of CAODLS010251456.1, forward strand.
GTACGTAGAATGCTACATAGGATGGGACAACTAGTTACAATAATAGTTATATAATTCATAGTATATGTAGCTATAATCATGCTCTCTATAACTAGAAAGATCCAGTGATTAATTGACCAATAATGTTGTTTTACTTGCCTAATTCATAGTATATGTAGCTATATCTTTGTCACTTCTCGGATCTGTTTCACTCTCTCTCTCGGTTCGTCGTCCTCTTCGTCGACCATCTTCTCCTCCGCCGCAGTTGAGCCTTGATTTCGCCTCCACCCCACTTCTATTCTCCTTCTCCCGTCCTCGCCTCGATCTTTCTAGTCGATGCCTCAATCTCGACGGACGCCTTAATCTTCGGTTCTCCTTTTTGTTTAGATATACTCATCTCGGTTCGGCCTCCGATCCGCTCCCATCGGGCCGCCGTCGGTCTCGTGCCCCTTCTCCCATCGCCTGTCGCCTTGTCTCCGCCGTCTGAGCGTTGCTTACCAAAATACCCCTGCCTTTGATATTTTTACAAAAAATGTCATTGGTCCAGATTTATTTGTTGTTTTTTAATGTTGTTGCACTTGTCCGTTTCAAAATCATTTTATCGTTTAAAAAAATATTGTGAACCGTTTAAAATGGTTTACCACAATGTACACTATTTTGTGAACTATTGTGAACGTCAAACATTAAAAATTTATAATTAAAAAATTGTACACTTTATATGTGAACCATTGTGAACTGTTCAAAATAATTAATAATAATGTACTATATAATGTGCATTATTTTGTGAACTATTAACAAAGTCAAAATCGACACTGGGAAAACAATATTTTTTGGAAAAAAATTCGTGTCAAATTACTAAAAAATTATTCAAAAAAATTATTCATACTTTTTTGAAAATATGAATTGTGTACCCTATTGTGAACCGTTGTTAACTTAAAATACAATCTGGATTAAGAAAAAATCAATTTCTCACGAAAAAATTATTTTTTTGTGAAAATTCTACAATTTCTTGGGCGCTTTCATAAAAAGATATTTTTAATATGTCGTAAATATAAGGAGTCATTCTCAATATTTATAAACTTAATATATTGTTTTTAAAAAGTGGCATTGTGATAATTGTGTAATTGTCTCCAAGAAAATAGCATGATATTTCATCACTTGTTCCAACTATTTGCCTTTTGGGCAAGATTTTCACTGAATCCAATTCGGTAGGCCTAGGACAGTGGTCCATTTGCCATAGCATTGCGAAGACCCAAGGCTACTTTCTACTAAGCCATCGGTCGGTCTTTTTTTGTTGGATTTTATATATTAGGAAAGTCTTTGCTAACAGTTTCCTTTTTGCTGAAAAGCATAGCAAATGGTGTTTGGTTTAGTAGATTGAGAGCAATAGATAATAGATTAATATGTTTATTACTTTTTTATGAAATATAATTTTTTGAATATGTTCTAAAAACTAAGAATAATAATTGCTGCGTACCATATTCTCCAGGGAAAAGTTCAAAAAATGTTAGAAGATAAATGCCAATTTTCCGATTTTTTTTTACCCATGTTGGCATTTCTACAAATAAAATAGTGACCTTAAAAGATTCGCAATACATAAAACTTTTATAGTGTAATTTCCTCTACTCTTGATAATTATCATGCCCAACATCGTTGAAATATTATTCATATTGAATTTTAAGTTTGCATGATTTTGTTCTTAAAAGTCTCTCATTAAGTTGATAGATAAAGATATTTATAAATTATTATTAATTTTGTCTTTTAATTGATATGAAAATTATAACACATCAAGAGCTCTCTAGTTAAGCCGAAGGGACTTGATTATCACGAGTCCTATAGTCAAAGGATCAAGCTCCCGTTTGAGCGTTAATTGATGAAGGTGGTGATTGGAGGATGGCCCTGACAATGATCTTTCATGGTAGGTTTATGATGTAGTTGGGGGGTTATCCGATTTATTATTGCTATGGGGTCGGACTTGTATACATTTAAGGTTTTGGTGGAAGGTGTTAGCGTTTGCAATGAAGGTTAGTGCACAAGAATCCATTTGTCTGATATTCCATCGCTCCACGAGAAAGGGGTCGTACCTTGCTGCATGCTATGAAATCTTGACGCGTGGCAGTGACTTTTTGGGCTGCAAAATGTGCTTGGGCGTTTATCATTATGTCCGAGAAGCCCCCTCTCATCAGATGCCTACGGCTCGGGCATTCAAGACTCGGGTGGTTAGGTCGTGGGCGTCTAAAGAATAGGCGCCTAGGGTGCAGGTGTCAGGTTCGGCTTGCTTCTCCCGAGGTCACCTGGATTTGGCCCTAACGATTGTAGACCTGAGGCATGGGTCAGGCCCGTATGATATCAATTGTTGAGGCCCTCAAATAATTGATAAATATAGGTAGTTAATGTGATATAATTTGTCCCAAGTTCCATCCGTTTGTCTAACGTCTACGTGTCCGCATACGAATTGCGATTAGTAATAGTCTATCACAAACTGAATTGAAAAGGAAAAGAAGAAACAACGATGGTGCTATCAGCATTGGGTATGGCGTGAAACATGCACTCATCATATGCTTGCATGTGTGTCGCTTTGTTTGTTTCTCAACTATATATATATATATTCACTTCCTCTCTTGGTGGCCTATCGCATATATAAATCATCTTTTTAGCATGCCCAAAAACCCTCTGAATCCTTCTCTGCCATTCTCATTCTTTCTTACATGTCTTTAGTGATTTAAAAATATATATATATATCACAGTCTCAGCAGTATTATAACCCGAATAGATAGAAAGTCTCTTAACCATATAATAAAAAGAAGGCCTAATACATCTATAGCCCCCTAAAATTGCGCACTTTTATTAAGTAGCTCCTCATGCTTTACAAATGCTTACAGAGCCCTTTGAGTATGTGAAGAGTTCTGCGTGCATGTGTCTAAGTACATTGACGTGCGTTGGAGAGGTTCTGTGCGTTGGACCGTCATTTGGTTATGAACCATGAGTATGTGAAGAGTTCTACGTGCATAGTATATAGTGGAACACACGTTGATCTTGAATTTGAGGATGAGAAGTCATCAGATCAGTTGTCTGCGTGCGTTGAGGAGGGTGCAACCCACTTTGAATCAAGCACTATGTGCGTAGAAGAAGATACTATGCATGTAGATGCACTTGTTCTTGAAGGTTGTAAGTAAAATGCAACGTGTCGGTTGTGGTTCTATAAATACACCAAACTGTTTTCACTTCCGTCATAACTCACTCTCAACCACTGAAATAAATCTCTCCACTATCTCTTTCCATTTCCTTTGCTTCTCTTGCTTCTTTTTGCTTCCACTTTGGTTTCTAAAGTAAGAAACACTAGAAACACTCTTTGATCCTTCTTTTTCCTTGTTTTTGATCATGGATCATTCATCCAGGGATTTAGCTAAGATTGATGGATCGTTCCGATTTCTTTGTTTCTATTGGATTAGAGTTTGTTTCTATTGTATTTTGATGAAATTGAGTTAGAGATACTAGAATCATGGTTGGTTTTGGTGGATTTGATCATTTGTATCTTGGGGTGTAAGAGGTCTGAAATTGAGAATTGTGATTCTCAATGATTTCGATTTGTTTTGAGAGTTTGGCATTTGCATTGCACTTATACATTCTGTATGGCCACAATACCATGTTTTGATGTTTGTCATATTGTATTTGTTACAGCATCTTGTGCTTGCCAGCACGAGTAGCCACCCACCAGCGGTGTTTGATTAGATTCCTAGAGCTTTGGACATTCAGGTGAGTGGATGACAGCTTCAGACACATAAACTATGTCTCGAAACTGTATAGTTTGTTTTTGATGTGTTTTATCACATATTTGGAAATCTGACTAATATAAGGATTAATTAATCATATAAATTGGATTATGTGAATAAATATTCACCTATTTGTTTTTGAGAAATTACATATATATATATATATATATATATATATATTTATATATATGTTTTCCGTCTGTTTTGACTCTGAGATATGCTTAGGTTTTGATTCATTATGGCTATTGGATTATGGGATGTCTTCACTACAGGGTACGTAGCCTTTGGTATACCAATGCTTTGTTATGACTCAGCTATCTGTAAGTTCCAATATGACAATCCAAGAGGGGGTGAATTGGATTTAGTGATAAAGATTAAATCTTTTTAAAAATCTTTTACAATATTTTGCTAAATCAAAACAGTAACTTAATCAAAGATACAACCGCAGTAAATGAAATACATAGCAGTAAGTAGATGAAGGGATAGAAGAGAGAAGTCTTTGATTTATAGTGGTTCGGTTCTCTTTGACCTACGTCCACTCCTCTAGCTCACTAGAGAGTTTTGAATCCACTAAACCTTCCTCACTTGTAGGTGGAGAGAAACTGTTACAATCTCTTGTTTTTCAGGCTCATAAGAAAATCTTTTACACCTTGTTTTTAGCTAGATCAAACAAGAAAACCACACTTTTTGTTTTTCAAAGGAATCAAACAAAGCAAACCTAAACCTTCTTCAAGCTTTATAACCAAAACTTGATTACAACAATGTTTTCAAATAGAAAATGATTTTCCTATACCAACTTGATAATCAGATAGCAAATAAATAGCTTAGTTGGCAAAGAAAACTCAAGAACACAATGATATGATTAATAATCACACTGACAAAGCTTAGGCACTCTCAAAGGTATGTTCTTGAGTTATCCCATGGCTAGAAACGTCTATTCATAGATGCTCTCCCAAAACTAGCCATTGTAGATCTCAAATAGCTATTATGAGAAAGTTGCAAAATGCTGAAATTACTGACGTCATCCCGTACTATGTGCGTAGTTCATGAGTTCATTAGAGTTCTACGTGCAACGTTCTTCTTCTGCGTGCATTGGTTAAGCTCCAATAGTTACTGTTTTTCATCAGGTAGAAGTAACGTGCTTAGATTCTTCTTCTGTGTGCGTAGAGCTTTGATTTTGTGTGCGCTGCACCAAGTTCTACGTGCATTGTCGTGTCTCAAATTCCTTGATTTTCTCTCATGACTGTGTCAGAGTATATTCAAAATTTCAAATATCGAGGAGCGTTTGGTATTTTTTTGGTAGTCCAACTCACCTCATCTGACACGTTTGTATTTTTATGCTTTGTGCTTGGCTCACTGTGTTGATACTCTCTAAATTCATGTCAGAGAATATTCCCGTTTGAATTCTTACATACTGCAATAGAATTTGGCTTTATCTATCAGACATCATCTTCTGTCAACGTGCGTTGTATACTGTGCTATGTGCATAGTATATTCTTCTTAAGGATATCTCCTTTGCTCCTTTACGCACGCGTTGTAGAGTGTGAGGAGACTTGTCTCATGAGTCCTTCTCAGTTTGACTAATGGTCTCATCTACGTGCATAGGCCAAGGTACAACGCGCGTAGAATCGAGTGCTTAGCAATCCAGTAGATGTCCCTTCTTTAGTATGTGCATAGATCAAGATATAACGCACACAGTATGTAACTGGATTATTCTACCGACTGATATTACTTTCGTCTACGCGCTTAGTATTGCCTTCTACGCTTTTAGTATCCATTCCTGAAATCTCAGTACGCCTCTATCTCTGATCAACGCGCATAGATCTTGGTTCAAGGTACATATATCAATCTTTAACGTACTTAGATGATTGTAGAACGTGCATAACTTAACTGTTTCAATTGTTTTATTAAATTATCAAAATTCAAGAGTTTTCATGTTAATCAAAAACTGATTCAACACTATCGGGGTTGACGATAATCATGTTGCCCCGTCCCGACACATGATCTGTTTTTGGATTAGTGGCAGAGTCCACAATCATTATAAGGTGGTAGAGTGGCACAAACCACACCATGATTTCTTTGATCCCATAATGAGTATACTCTGTTTTTGAATTTGATACTATTAGTAGTATTTTGCCAAAGTGCATGTGTTTGCTTTGGGTGTAACGTTTTTGAAACGTTTTCTCTAAAACTGTACTATGTATATAACGTGTATACATATACATACTTTTGTATAAGGTATGTGGTAGTTTTCAAATGGTTTACAAACCAGTCTTTGTGAGGCACGTATGAGGCAATCTGGAGTGTTGTCCCTCACTAGATTCTGACCCCTTTTGTTTTTCTATGTTGCCTTGTTTCCATTTTACAGGTTGATTCGACTCAGTAACTTTTGGCATCTCTGCCCAATGAGACACTGATATCTTTGGTTAATAGCGCCATTTTGGCCTTACTACTTCTTTTGTTTTAGAGCTCCACTCTGAGATACTGTTGGGTTATGGGGTCTGTGTATTTTGTTTTTGTATATTGATTTGCGACTAGATCGCTTTGTATATGTTTTTACATATATTATATTTTGATATATATATAATAAATATTGTTTTCATATAATTATATATGATTTTCTCACAACTGTTTTATTGAAAATATTTTATAAATAAATGAATGGGTAGAGTTTCTGAATCTCTGAGGCTTATGCGGGATGAGTCGAGCTCCCATAGACGGTTCATCTCGTACGCCAGTCATGGTTCTGAAAACGGGTCGTGACAAAAATCATGCGTCAAAAAATGACACAAGAATGAAAAATGCCGCTTCATTTGTTCCATTTTTTACTTTTTTTTTAATCATAAAGAGTGATACCTTACAATTTTTATTAATGCCTTATTTATAGCAGATGAATACTGTAGTTATAATAGAAGAACTAAGAAAAATAAACATAAACAAAGCAAATCCAAAACAAAAAAAAATACTAATCAACTAGTACCTGTCTCCATTGTTTTACTAATAATATGTAAAAGGCACTTATATTAACAATTTAATTTTGAATCCACAAAATAATAAGATAAAAAACACAATTGCTAAAACCTTTTAACATAACAAATTTTCAAACGTGTCACTTTCAACAATAAATTAAATCCTTTGTTTTAATTGGAATATAGAAGGAGAGAAAGTGACAAGCGGTAGTAATTCTCACAATGCGTGGTTATACAAGTCCTCTTTTGTTTTAAAATATTTAAAAAATCATAGTTAAATTTTCTCCTCACCTTGTACCACTAGGGTATAATGGCTAAAAATCCAACTAGACGTACTCAAAGATTGTCCGATTAATAGGTATAAAAAGCCTTAGGATGCCCCACTAGAATTCGAACTTGGGTCTATACATAGAATGTTATAACTATTAGACTACCACCAGTAATGACACTTTAAGCAATGAAACTCGCAATTATTAGATTGAGGTGAAAATTTGTATAAGAAGAAAATATAAGGTTTTTCCCCAAAAAAGAGAAAATATAAGGGGGTGTTTAGTTAAAATTTTTTCTATTATTTTTTAAAAAACTAAAAATTAGAAATAAAAAAATAAAAAAATTATTCATAAAAAACTAGAATTTTCTATAATTTTTTATTTTTTCAGAAAATAGAAATATAATAGAAAATAAAAAACAGAAAACAAAAAAAATATTTTCTCAACTAAACATAACCTAATTTTTTTTTCTTAAAGAGCAAAGCCCAAATTTCTTAATTTCAAAGTATAAATTATTTATTAAATAAGTCTAGAAGCAAAAAATGTAAGACATTGATCTAAGTAAGGTATTGGTTTTCTTTTTGAAGTAGGTATTGGTATATTACATATGTGTCAGTTTTGAGGTGGAAGAGATTAAGAAAAGCAAAAGCGAGGATCGTGGGCTGGCATGAGTCTTCCAATGAGTGTAAAATACAGATGTGTTTTCGTTTCTTTAGGCTTTCTCTTGCACCAATGCAGAGAAGGAGAGAATCATCCATCGTTTTCGTCAAAGAAGAAGGCACCAAACCGGAAAAAGTAAAGACAAAGAAAAGAAAACACAAAGAAAAATATTGGAATATTAATAATAATAGTATATAAATTTATAATAACATAAAAAAATTTAATCCATAAAAAGGGAGTGGTGTATGAGATGGAGCAACCTTGAAGCAACTCAAAAAATAATATTGGAACGTTCTTCGAAGGCATTTTGAAGTGCTGAAAACACTTAAAAGCTCTTTGGCTTCTTCTGATGTACCTTGCTTTTTGTCTCCCTTCTTCAAGCTAACCATTTATATATTATGGTTTCCTTTCATTCATGCGCTGAAGTAGAGTATAATTTTATTAAGCATAGCTTAAGGAATTCATATAGTTCGAAAATGGAATCCTAAAGAGGATCCTATGGAGTTTACAACATTAAATAAACATGAAAAAAATGTATAGTTGATGTTTGTTAAATCAAGGATCATTTAAAAAATTTACATACGTACACAACAAGGGATTACTTTTTCCATAACATAGTCGTGCATGTCTAATGTTAAATTAATAAGACTTGAAAGCATAAAAATTCACATTGAATAAATATATAACAAATAAATGTCAAAATTTGGGATGGTCTTCTCTATATTTAATTTAAAATTTAGAATTGATGTCTAGTTCTTTAAGACTTTCGTAAAATTTTCAGTGTTGAATTAACACTAAAAGTAATTAAAATTCTAGGATACTATATTTTTCTTTTGTTAATTTCTTTTAAATAAATTTTATACCCTTGATCTTTCAACATGAAAGATGATTTCAATTATATTCATTAATAAAAAAACCTTTTTTTTCTATTTTTTTCAAAAGAGCTGACCAATTAAGGAATTATTATTTTTAAGAAGGGGGTTATCATGAATCGAACCCTATAACTAAAAATGTTTAATTAGTGAAAGGACTTTGTGATATTTTCAATGGACAAAAATCGTTTTCTTTAATGCTAAAAAACAAACACATGAATAATGAATAAATATTCTAGGAGGGAAGAGAAAATAAATAGAGGACTTTTAATTTCAGATGTCCTTTTTTCTCGCCGATGAAGTACAATTATGTAAACTAGCATAACACATATGCACACATGGTAAATTATAATATTTTTATTTAAAATTATTATGATTTTTTAGATTTCGATAAGTAATTTTTTAATTGATTGACATGTGACAAATATATATATATATATATATATATATAACAAAAAAATTCTCGATTTTATATATTAATTTTTTTATGTAATTCCTTTATACTTTATGCATATTACTGAGAAATATTATTCAATAGAATTGAAAATAAAAATACTGATTAATTTAAATTCAAAGGAAATAAATAAGTGGTTGCAAATAACAATTTCACCAAAAGTATAAACACACAAAACAATTAAAATTGAGCTACAAACACATATTAAATGCATGATAAAAAATTACAATTAAGAAAATGCATGAATAAGTCAATATATCAATATATAAAAAAACACCACATATGAATAAGTTAAAACGACACTTTTCGAAATCTAAGAAAACTCCATAACTTTATATATATATATTGATTCATTCAAAAGCTTACAGAGAAAATTACAATAATGGCATGCTTAGCTTGCATATTGAAAAGCTTGGATTGCAAAAATGAATCATTGTTTCCATGAAATTTGATCAAACCTAATACATATACTACGTTATCTAAAATAATTAGTCCATGAAACTCAATTGACAATAGTCAGTCCTACATTGTTACCCCAATCATCAAATTAGTTAGAATTGTGCAAATTAAAATACATAAACGGTGGCTTTGTCCTCTTTACTAGTCCAAACTTGCAATAATTCAGTCCATCAAACTTATTGTCTAACCATGGCAATGTGAAATGAATGAAAATTGTATCTAAAACAATAATTTGAAGCTGTAGAAAATAATACCCATTATAATTTTTTGATCAGCATATTGTAATTATAAAAATATATCATTTTTTAATTTTAATTATTATGCCTGTCCATACAATTCTCTTTTATTTTTCTTATTCATATCAAAAACTAAACTCTTGTACTTATGATCACCTCACGTAAAAAAAAAGATTTTTATTTTTTTACAAAGAGTTGTCTCTCCTCTTAAAATTAGAGTATTAAAGGTTTGTATCCTCTCAAAAAGCGTCTTTTTTGAAATTTAAACATTTAATATCTTGATAGATAATTTAACTAGACTAAACATGTTAACCACTTATCCAACAATTTGTTGGTTAAAGAGTAGTTAATATTGCTTCTGCTGGAAATAAAATTATTTTTTTGTACGTTATTTTATTTTCTTGCACTAGGTACTGAATTCTTGACTTTTTTATACTAAAGTTGATTTCAGTATCAATTAATAATTAATAATTTAATAAGTAGTTAATGGGAGTGTTTGTTTAAGGTAGATTGAATTGGTAGGTTACAAGAGTATATTACGTTTGATAGATTATGATAGATTGAAAATTTTTAAGGATTACCTATTCTGTCCCTAAAAGTTGACTTTTGTTTTTTAAATTATGAATGTTGAATTACAGTGTCTTTAATAATTTTTTTTTCAAATTGATATTACCTTTTGTATGTTGGTATGCATTTAACTATGTTATGATATGAATATCCAATAATAATTCGTAGTAAAAAAATATTTTGAAATAAAAATTATTATAAGAAAAAATAAATTTATTTCCAAGTAAAAGTTTGTTTTATATAAAAATAAATTATTTAAATAAATTTATTTCCATGTAAAAATGAGTTGGTAGATTTATTTTTTTTTATTTACAAAATTTATTTGTAATTTCTTTCAAAAATAGAATTTTTTGATGACCAACATGTTTTATTTTTTATTTTATTTTTCAATTTTTTCTTTCTTTTGAAATTTTTATAAGTGGAAAACCATTGTTTTTGAATTTTTTAATTTTTAACACTAATTATTAGCAAAGTTACAATATTGCTCTTAACTAATTTCAATTGTTGAGTTTGACAGATACTAATAAATAGATATTTTTCTTGGAAAACTATAAGGGAATAAGTTAAAAAAATATAAAATTTAATGAATATAATTACTAATACTATAATTTCTTAATTATTATGCAAAGTGATTATTATTTACAAAATTGAGATAAAATGAACAAAAAACGATATAGTTATTTAAAATAAGGGTATTTTTAAAAAGCTGTAATTTTTTTTTGTAAATATGCTAACTTTATATGTCACTTAAATAAATATGTATAAATAGTAAAATATCTTAAATTGAATGGTGCAATATTAAACAATATGCGGAAAAACAAAGACACCTAATATGTGGGATTTAGGCACTAAAGGCAATGGTCAAAGAAATGAAAGGATTGGTGGGTAATTTCAAAAAGAGTAGGTGTATTTGAGACTTCTTTGTTGGGTGACTTTCTCACCTAACAAAAATGACAATACATACACAATTAAGTGGCTTTTTGGTGGGGACTTGTGGGGTTATGTTCCCATTAGCTTTAGATCATTTGACTCGTTCAGTTTGGGGTGAGGCTTAAAAAGAGAGGATGATGATTTGAGTATAGTTAAATATCAAAAAAGATAAAATTGGCTTTTATTTAGAAAGTTCAAAGGGTCTTTTTGTATCTGTCTCTTCCTAATTAGAATTAGTGCCAAATTGTCAGTACAATCAAATTCTGTTTTGTGTGAACCAAAAAAACAAAAAAGTCCATTTTGTTTCATATATGCATGCCCTCATCATCACTATTGCAAAAGTTATATATATCTTTGTCAAAATTTCGCTTATTTGAATGTTAATTAAACATATAGGAATTATTAATATAATCATTAGTGTGTATTTGGGACTACGTAAAATTTTCTTAAACGATGAGCAGAAATGCTAAAAGTAATAAGTTTGGGGATGAAAATTTTCAATAAGCTTATAGTTGACGATTAAATACTTCTCATTTTAATTTAATGTAAACAACGATATAGTTATGATACAGTATGATTATTATGATACAATACAATTAATGTGATTCAATGTGTGATGTAGAGCTAGACAATTTCTAACACGATTATATGACTAGTGATTATTATGATACAACATGATTGATGCGGCTTTTTTGTGTTTATGCCATATTTAATTGTGTGAGTTATATATATGTAAATGATCTAATATGATTATAATACTTGAACAAGACTTGCAAGTGAATTAGTAATTTAAGCTAGACTTCGTTAGAAATCAAATGATAAATTACGACTTTAATTGCTCTATCAAACATACTTAAATTATCAACTTGCTTTGGTTCATTCGAGTTGTGGCATTTTTCCCATTGACTTCCATTACCTTCACATAACACTTGCATGTTATGTTTACAGTTCCTCACATAAATCTATGTGGTAGTACCATAATTATGCACATTTGGACACAAGCTTTTGTCCTTACAATATTGTTTTCTACTTGGCAAGGACAAAGGCACTCATTGTCAACATAAAATTAAAGTCAAGATGGAACAACCAAGTTAGCAATAACAAACTGCGAATTGATTATGAAATTATGATTATTGCGGAAGTTATGAAACGTTGGAAACGATGTTTAAATTTAAAATTGGATAGAGTATATAGATTTTTAGGACTTTCACTTGGGAGTGGTTACATGGTTAGGGTTGGTTACCGTCATCCCCTACATGAACCCTCTTCACTCAACACTCGCTCGCCATCATTTGCCGTCTCGCTCATCAAATGAGTGGAACACTGAACGGTCAAGATTGAATAAAGGCCTACTGGTGCGGCAACCGATGCCTACATGGTTTGGTGTGAATTTCAAACTTTGCGATTTTGGTTGGGTTAATGTGGAAAATAGCATATGTACGAGGATGGAGGGAATTTGGGAGGTCCACAGTGGGTTGTTTCTATGATATTTATTTGGTGTGGGGAGAGGACTGTCAAATTAATTGGACCTCAAGAAGTTGTCTTTCCTTGTATTGGCCACTATTCATTTTGTCACGACCTATTTTCGGACCATGACCGGCGTATGAGGCGAACCGTTTATGGAAGTCCGACCTATCTCGTACAAGGCTTATAGAATCATAAACTCTACCCATTCATTTATTTATAAAACATTTTCAATAAAATATTGGAGGAAAATCATATACATTTATATCAAAATAATGTTTAAAAATATATATATCAAATGAAAATATATATAAAACATTTACAAAGTGAACTAGTCGCAAATCTATATACAAAACAAGACGCAGACCCCATAACCCAACAACATCTCGGATGTGGAGCTCTAAAACAAAGAAGTAGTCCGACCAAAAGGCGTTACTAACCAAAAACGTCACTGTCTCACTGGGTGAAGATGCAAATGCTGCCAAGTCGAGTCAATTTATAAAATAGAAACAAAGCAACATAGAAAAACAAATGGATCAGAGCTCAGTGAGGGACAACACTCCATATCGTCTCATACGTGCCTCACACAGACTGGTTTGAAAACTATTTGGAAACTACCACATGTGGTATACGAATATACACACTATATACATAGCATAGTTGCCAAGAAAATGTTTACACCAAAAACAAACACATGTACGTTGGTAAAATACTACCAATAGTATCATGTTCGAAAACATAATATACTTATTATGGGACCATAGGTAATCGTGGTATGGTCTGTGCCACTCTATCACCGTATAATGATCATAGACTCTTCCACTGATTCATAATCCAATTATTTACCAGGCCAGAGTAACATAGTTACCGTGTACCTCGATAGTTAGGTCATAACAAACATTGGTATACCAAGGGCTACGTACCCCGTAGCGAAGGTGTCCCACAATCAAAACCATAATTAAAACCATGCATGGCTCATAGTCAAAACATACGAAAAACATATATATAAATATATATATGTAATTTCTAAAAAACAAAACAATGAATATTTATTCACATAATCCAATTCATATGATTAACCAAT
>CAODLS010251589.1:0-17021 GCA_948243855.1 Flueggea neowawraea
ATCCATACAATATTTCCTATCAAAATTATCAGTTTATTCATTTCCCCTACCAAAATCTAAGTACCGAACCAACCAGAAGGGCGACGTTTCAACCTCGATCTGCATCAGATCAGACGCGAGCGGCGACAACAGGGGCGGCATTGGAAGCAGCGCCACCGAGGAACGACAATAAACCGGTAGCGGCAGGCTCCTGCTAATCCAGGAAAAGATCCTCCGGAACCCTAAAAGCACCATGAGCACAAACAACAGCAATACCAACCAGAAGAGCGGAGATCAAGACAGATCCAACACTCGTCAGGAAGACAACCACAACACTGGACACAATCAGAATCCCGAGCGTCTCGCGATCACTAAACGTACGGCCAAAGATCACAAGAGGCTGATCTGACGGTCGGAAGAGATAGAGGAAGAGCCAAGATGGAAGTAGGCCGAGGAGGAGGAGGAGAGAGAAGGGGTGCGACAGTAGAGAGAAGGCGAGAATCAAAGCAATAACAGAGAGGTAGTTAACGCGGAAGTAAGAATAGTTCTTGCGGACGCGGGTGGCGGCATCGGAGAAGGATTCAGGTTTGGCGAAACCAGTACGGTCGACGAGTTCGGACCAGGGGCGGCGCTGGGAGAGACCGTTGCGGACGGAGTCGGAGAGGTGGTTGATGAAGGCGCGGAAGGCAGGGGTGGCGATAGGGGGCTGAGACTGGGCACCGGTGGTTGCGGTGGTGGTGGGGAGGATCGGAGGTTGAGAGGACATGTTGTGTTCCTTTTCTTTTTCGGGTAGATCTTGGAGAGAGCAGAGGATATAGGGAGGAGAGAGAGAGGCGCTTTGAATTTGGGAGAGAGTAGCGTGTGGCGTGGCCGCGTGGGAGGACAAAGGGGAAGGGGGAATGGGAGAAGAGGATGCTTTACGGACTCCTCCTGCTAATTTTTTTTTTCTTTTCTTATTTCCTGGAAATTCTGTAGACCAATTAAAGGATGACATGTAGACATTTCCAACACCGACGAGCATAAAGTAAATACTTAAATTTAAATATACGTTTTCATTTTTACCTCTTTGCCCCTTGACCAATGAGAAATTTGGCGTTTGCATACTCAACTAAAATTATAGTCCTTCTGCCCCTCATGCGGTCAGCTGTTTTGTTAGGTCTTTTTTCTCAATTCTGATGCTAAATTTTAATAATTTTTGATAATTCAACTTTATTATATTTATAGGTTCTTAACATTACATTCAATTTTTAAAGTCATTCAATTCTTCTTTTATTATCCTCTTCTTTTTTCCGATAAATATCTTCTTAATTTTGTCTTTATGTTTGTGCCAAATAATTATTACTATTTTCAAACAATTTTATATTTATTTATTTCGAAAATTAAATATGATTACCTAACTTTTACTCCAAAAGGTTTCAGGAGTAAAATACAATTACAATTGCATCCTTTTGGAGTGTAAAATTGAAAAAACAAGTTAATCATATACAAAAATAAAATAGTAAACGATAAAGTTGTATAATCTATCGCATGTAACACACTTTTACATAAAATCTCTAAAATTTATAAACATTTTAACTAATGCGTTCGAATTTGCCAAGTTGTAGCTTATTGAAAGAGAGTGATACATTTTTTAATGTTCTTGGTAAAAAAGATAAGAGTAAGGTTTTTTTTTCTGTAAGATAGTAGTTGGTTATATGTTAAATTCTTAGGGTCTGTTTAGTTGTGAAAATTTTTTACTATTTTATAAAAAAATTGAAAAACAAAAATGAAAAAATAAAAAAATTGTTCAAAAGGAATTTTTGATTAGTAAGCATATTTCCTAAATACTTTTAGATTTCAGTAAATATAAACAAAACACAAAACAGAAAATATAAACAAAAAATTGTTTTCTCAATTAAATAGAACTTTAATATTTCAAATTCATGTGAGCCTTGTAATGTTAATCATCAATCACTTGTCTGCCAAATCAGAGAATCACTTGCTTCTACAGGTTCTTCGTTGTTTCACATTGCTCGTGAGGCTAATATTTCCATTTCCGCACATTGAATTGTCAAGAATGGTTTATTTCAGGTTTTTGATAGTCATGATTTTTTTTACTTGCTTAGACAATTATTGAGGTTGTTCTATTTTGGCAAACCGGATGTTCCCCATTTTGATCATAAGTGTTAATAATACTACCGCTTATCCTCTAGTTGTTCGAGGTGCCAATCTACTTGAAATGTTAGAAAGTATTGTCATCTCTGGTCTAGATCAGCTTCAAAGCGTGCATTGGCCATCTTTCCTTGAAAAAAAATTCTTAATATTGAAATTTGTATTTAGTTAATTCCACTTAACCTAAAAAGGATAGCCTATATTGAAGGAGAGTCTATCAATTTTTTTTCCCTTAAAGTCGAACCATCCCTAGTAAACAAGTTCAGGTTGTTCATTATAAGCTATTATTGAAGAAACTAAAAATTAAGATAATTGTTCTTGATGTGATTTTTCTGATCCACGTAATATCACCCTAAGTAGTTCATAAAACTGAATTGAACTCGATAAAAAAAAAACATTAATGGCCGATGCAAGTTGTTACATAATTTGCCTCAAAAGGTAATACAGAATTGAAACACTCAAACTTCCCCCACAAGAAATCATTTTTTAAACGTTGCATACTCTTGAAGCCATGCCAACGCTTAGAATCGTGAAAGGAAACTAGGGCAAGAATCTGGATTTAGAGGGTTGAACCATTGAATCCAATGTCGGTACCCTGCAAAACAAACAGATAATTACTTATAAATCATTTGTATCATTTTAGATGCAGTAGCTGCTAAAATGAACAAAACTTGGAAAAATGAGCATAAGGTGCAAAATTGAGAAGTACTAACTCTACGTGAAAAGGCGTCTTATACTTAAAAGATAAATTTGCCTATGAACTTGGCAAATATGGTTTAATGAATTAGAGTGGCTTTAATACCGTCTTAAATTCGGCTCTAATTTTGGCAAAATGCATTTTATAGAAGTGGATTGTTGTGCATTTATAAAAACAACTTTGCCTAAGCACTAGTTAATGGGGTACTTCCACTGTTGATGACTGGGCAAAGATTTGTTTTGATGATCCAATTCTGTTGTAAAGAGCACCGTGACGACGAGACGACTAGGACGATTAAATGTAGAGATGGGTTTACCTTGGCATCATAAAATTTGAGGAACCATCGTGACTTTGGCACAGACAACTTTGCTTCACAAGCAGACGCAATTCCAGCACTCAATTTCTTGTTCTCCTCAACACCAAGGCACCCAATTCAAACTAGCTCACCATAAACAGCTGGATCCTGACTCCCACCAAACTTCATGGGCACTGATCCCTTCAACACAATCATTACATACTTCATAACAACAAGGATGAAATAATCAGAATCAAAATTCATCAACTCATTTCGATGTTAACTGAGTTAACGACTCATTTCTGTTCAGAAAGCAGAATGATGTATAATTGTGATCAAATGTTTCTTCCAATCACTAACAGAAAATTGCAGATACTTCCAGATTTCCATTCTTTTGCAACTATATTCAGACTTCAAAAAACAAACATTTTGGATTATATATTGTTTCAGAATATGCACTGAAATCTATCCTACACCAGAAACAGTGTTGTTTCAGAAGCATGTTTACATTCAACATACAGATCCCAGAAACTACATCAACCAAATATGCTGACATCAAGGCAGGAAATTCTGCAGAGTCGTTTAAGCATTTCGAGATCATTTCACCATTGTTGTAAAACTTCATTTCTTTTTTCATCCATTGTCAGAATCGATGGAATGCTGAGACGAAGCATAAGCGGCAGAGAAGCAGAGTAAGGGAAGCTTACAGGCTCGGGTTTGACGATTATGTTGGTGACGGTGGTGGTGAGTTCGTCGAGGATGTGGGAGGTGTCCTGTCCCGCCAAGTTGACGTTTGTGGAAAGGTTAAGGCAAGGCATCTTCTTCTTCTTCTTCTTAGCCGTTTGCTACTCTCTAGACACTCTGCTACTTCAACTACATCTTTTAAAGGCAAGAAACCAACTATAATGATTTGCCTGAAATACCCTTCTCGATTTAAATTTTTTGGTTAATATTTCAGCCATTTAATTTATTTGTTTATTAACGTTTTATTTAATTTATTTCTGTAGGATTAATTCGACTTACCTTGCAAAAATATGCTTTTTAATAGTAAAAGCACAGAGTATTTGGGTTTTCAATTGGAGATTATTTTTTAGAAAAAATTGGATGAAGGGCAAAATGGGAATCACATCAAGGAATCTCTTGCATTGGTAGGTGGGAAAATTTAAACGTGCCAAATTTTAATTAAACTGCTTCACCTAATTGAATAAACTAAAATAATAATAATAATAAACTAAAATAATGTTCTCTTTTGATCTTATCCTGTTGACTTGTTCAGGTTAGCTTATTGCAGTTTCAATCATGTATTGAATTGTTCCCAAGTAAATTTTATGTGTTTAGGGTGTGGAGTGAATATGAGTTGTGTAATCTGTTTAGAAGAAAATGCAAATAGAAGCTATGGGGCTAAGTTCGAAAGCATTGCAGTTACAAACTTCACTCTGCAAATAGAAGCCGAGATAAGTTGATTAATGCCAACTTAAGGATGGTAGTTTATGTTGCTAAGCAATATCAGGGCGGTGGTCTCAGCCTTCAGTATTTCCATGTTTCTTCTCTGTTGCTCTGATGCTTGTCTGGCAAGCATGTAAATTTCTTTGTAATCTGTAAAAAGTGAAGCAGCTTGAATTATTCTCGTATTGGAATTTGGCGAGAGCGGTTTTGATTTTTCCTCTCCAGTAGGCTAATGTTATCAGATTACCAGAAATTTAGCATTCTGGATGATTAGCTGCACAGTCTATCAGATAATATTGTAAATCCTTGTGTGATTTTCAGGAGAACATGTACACTCTCCTGGGGAAGGTAATGGAAGCAAAGAGGTCGTTTGTTCGGAAAGGAAATTATAGCCCCACCACAGAAGAATTGGCAGATCAAGTTGGAATAACAATTGAACAATTGGAAAAGCTGCTATTGTGTCAAGAATGAGTTTCGAATAACATTGTTGCAACGACAATTTCCTCGTTAGGAATTCAAATGTTATGGTGTTTCGAATTTGATTCGTCGAGATGAAAAATATATATTCAGACGACCATAATTCACCATTGATACCATAAGTTAAGTAAGCTTTCTTAATCGTCATCTGTGAAAGACTGCCGACAAGTGATGTATATACCGTCATCAGGTTTAAGCCCAAAACTTATCATCTCATCGTAGAGTCTGAAAGATTCTTCTGATCTTCCTGCCTTGGAGAAACCAGAAATCATCGCGGTGTAAGTGACATCATTGAGAACGCACATTTCATTAAACAGTTTCATTGCCTCACATGATTGTGAACATTAGCAACCAGGCCTCTCTTACTCAACTCATCAAACAAAGCAAAAGCCCTTTTGACATTCCCACATTTACAGTTTAAACTAATGATGATTGATCGTGGTGTACTCATGAACATCAACTTCTACCCCTCTCACGCATTTCATCAAACACCAATCAGCTCCCTGAATCTTGCCAGAATTTCCATACCATTCAATCTAAATTGTATAAGTAGCGACATTATACTCGACCTTATCATCCTCCGTTAACCTCAAAATCTCACTAACACCCTCGAAATCATTTCTTTTAATATTCGAATTCAGAACTGTAATATAACTAATAACACTATGCTTAACATTCACAAAAAGAAAAAAAAAACTAGGCTTAACCCCTTTATCAGCCATTTCAACCATCAAATCTCTGGCTCTGTTGACCCTCCCTATCTTACACAAAGCATCAATCACAATTGTCATGGAATAAACAGTAACCTACACCTTACACTTAACCATTTTTTTGAAAAATCCCAAACAATTCTCCATCTTATCGCACCTCTTCAATGCAAGCAAATACAGAATACAAGTCCTATCATCAACCTTAAACCATTTTCCACCATATAATCAAAAACCCTTGTGCCCTCTTCAAACATATCACTGCCTGCATTAACCCTAAACCATAAATTGCTAGGATCGAAGATCGATCGATTGTGCCAACAATCTTAAATAGCAATGCAAAATAGAGAAAAAATCAAAATAGGGAGAACACAGAATTTACATAGTTCAAGTATAAACCTACATCTACAGACAAAGAATGAGTAAAATTCAGTAAACAAAAATGAGGAATACAAGTGTAAAATATATCTCAAATGAACAAAACCCAAATGCACCCAAAGTTTATCACTTAAATATACAAAATAAACTAAAAGAATTTAACGACCACACAAACAAACTCTTCTCATTTCTCACCACCCAACTTATTTTCTTTCTTTCTCTCTTACTTTATTACTTGCACTATCATGCCCATTCTCCATGTATTTATATTGTAATTTACTTGGCCTTCAAATTCAATTGTGTATCTCTCAATGACCAAGTAAAATACTTTATTAGGATTAATTTCCTTAGTTACTAAGAATGAAGAGAAAAAATTAGATGCGGTGAGCTATATTGTAAGCAACAAAATGTTGGACTTCGACTTGGCTCAATTTCTCAATTGGCCATAAGACATAATAACATAAATCACACAACTTTTCAACAGATTTTTGATCTTGAAACCTATTATCAGCTAAAGACGCCAACTTTGAAACTGGGCATCTAATATTCTCATCCATGGCAACAACCCTCAAGACGCTCTTCATATCAATGAACTTTCTAGCCTTAAACAGTCTATGCATAAGTACCAGATGTGCTTCGAGATTGGGTTTGTGAGATTGGCTTTTTTGGAGAAAGTTGAAGAATATGAAGCATGAGTGAGTTGGAAGATTTAGGATTGAGAGTATGAGGTCTTTGACTTCAGATTTAGGTTTGAAAGCAATGTAGGGATTATTTGGAGGGGTTTTGAGCCTGATTTGATGAGGGTCTTAGATTGTAGGACTTCGATTCTGTGTATAACTATTGTTTCAGCTGTTTCTGTGTTCGATAATGAAGTGGGAGGTATTGTAGGACTTCGATTCTTCAATGTTCGCAACAACAGTTTTTGACCCTGACATTTTGTTGTTGCCATTGAAAGTTCTACTCCGAGCTCTTTTTTTTTTTTTGTTGAAATGGTGGGAACTGGATGAAAGATATCCATCGGTCATGCCTAGTTCTTTAGGCAAAGAGCTACTCATTAGCTAGTCTTAAAACCTCAATTTTTTTAGCTAAAAAAAACTCAATTTTTATTTTTTTCTAATAAAGATAATTTAACAATTGACAAAAATAGGTAAAACCTCGTAAGATTATATATTAATAATTTACATATTAATATATAATCTTACAAGTTTCAGGGAAATATTCAGGATTTGAAAATTTTAAAGTTACATTAATTAATATTTAAAATATTTAAAATCAAAATTATAAAGATATTAAGATTAACTAACCTAATAAAATCATCGTCTTAGAACATATTCAACCATATTTCTCTCTTTCTTATTTAAAATATAATATTTTATTTTATTATTTATTTTAAAATTTTAAAATTAAAATTAATTTTATTATAATTTATATTATTTTTTAATATTTTATTAATAAATTAATTAATATTTTTTTAAAATATAATACATCAATAAAATTAAACTATTACTATTTATTTTTAAATATTATTTATTTATTTTATTAATAAAATATTTATTTTTAAATATATATATTTTTAAAAAATTAATATATAAATAAAAATAAAATAATATATGATGGTTTTGTTTTTCAACTGTCCTGCCTCTAAAAAAGTTGCCTTATTTTTCGGTGTGACCAGAATCAGTCCCTTGTAAAAAGCAAAACAATGTAGAAGGGACCGGAGATGAATCCATATTATCTCAATTGTTGACTTAGTTGCCTTTCTATTCAGCGTGACCAGAATCAATCAGTCCCTTGTAAGAAACACTATAATGAAAAGGACTTGAGATAAATTCATATTAGTTATGTAGCCTATTAAACATCAATACTCCATTTATATTTGCGTCAAGTAGCCCAAATAAATTTTTAGCAATACGTTGGTTTTCATGTACTTGTTCTGTTGGCTAATGATGTATACATATTTTTGTGTTCTGTTCCTAGTTGCCTTATTATTTTGGAAAAAAAAAGAGAGAAAATGATGGTCCCTTTTTGTCTAATGGGCTATTTTTTTATCCTTCTCAAGGCACAATGATAAATTTGTGGCAAAGACCTATCTTTTGTGGCTATTTTTTCTCTTTCTAAATTGGTTGTTCAATAGGAGATTTGATCTCTTTGGTTCCTCCCTGCTCAATTCTTGCCTCATTCTTGTTTAATTGGTCATTCGATTGCTGAATGCACTATCTGGAGGGAAACTGAGATACGTTCTTATCTGTAGATAGCCTTATCGGACAACAAAGTTGTATCTAGTTGCTAAAAGAAATTGTCCATTTTACCTTGGTTTTATGTGCTGGTTTTATAAGATAGGTTATGAAGAGATTTGTTCTCTTTTATGCCATATTATTAGGCAATGATAGTGGCTTGTTGTTTGATTGGATATACTGGTGCCTAACTCTTATTAGGCAATGATGGTGACTTGTTCTGTTGGCTAATGATATTTACGAGATCTGTATTGTTTCCTGTTCCTAGTTGCCTTATTCTTTTGGAAAAGAAATGATGGTCCATTGCTGTCTAATTGGCTATACTAGTTCTTATTCTTCTGGGGAAAAGTAATAAATTTGTGGTTCGTCTGTGGCTTTCTAAGTTGGTGTCTCATTATGTTTTGGTATCTCTAAATTGATGATAAATGAATTGCTATGTGCAGGTTCCTTTGTTCTCAGATTGTATATTCAATCGTCTGCATTGGCTCTGTTGTATTTTGGCGGTTTGTCTGAATGACATGGTTTGATGAATTTTACTTTCATGGGTTGGTCATATCTTATAGTTAATTATCCTGTGTTGATATATATGCATTGTGGAAACTCTATTTGTTTCTGAATTGTAGTGAACATCTCTATAGTCCCTAAGTTGGTGTGTTGGTTTTACGGATCGTGAAGAGAACTTGTCCATGACCTGATGCCTTAGTGGCTGCTTGTTTATTGTTCCATATTAAAAACTGATTTAAATTTGTATTTGTGTATCCTATTGAACAACAAAGACCTATCTTTCGTGGCCGGTTTTTCATCAGTTTTTAGACCGGCTGGTTAATAAGAGATTTCTTTTCTTTGGTCCCTTCTTGCTCAATTCTTGCCTCAAATTTTTGTTTAATTGGCTATACCAGTGCTAAACGCACTACATGGAGGGAAACTGAGATATGTTCTTATCTGTAGATAGCCGTATCAGACAATTGTATCTAGTTGCTGAAGGAAATTGTCCATGTTACCTAATTTATGTGCTGGATTTATAGGTTAATCGTGAGGAGATTTGTTCTTTTTTATGCTGTATTATATATTATATTAGCCAATGATGGTGGCTTGTTGTTTGATGGGATGTACAGGTTCCTAACTCTTAAATGGAACTGAGTTTGTGTTTCTATAGTCTATTACAGTGCCGGGTCCTATTTTTGTGGCTAAGTTAATAGGTTGTGCTCAAGGAAAGAATATTAGTGGCTCGTCGTTTTATGGGTTGTGCTATGTTTTCAATCATCTACAATAACTGTACACTTATCAAATCTTTTGCAGTTCGTCTGAACATACATTGTTTTCTTAGTTTGGTCATACATGTATGGTATGTACGGTGTGCTTTCTTGTTAAAATTGAAGCTGTATATTGGGTGAAATATTATTATGCTTCTATAATTGATTTCTGGCACAGAGCTTATAGTGAATTGTCACTAGTTTTTCATTTACCTGCTTAGTTGTGGAGTAGTCAATAAGAGATTTGTCATTTCTGGTCCCTTACTCGTCTCATGTCCTTTTCTTTTTAGTAAGTTGCCTTCTTATTCTGGAAATAGAGAGGGTTAAAAAAATATTTGTTGCTTCTTGGTTAATGGGCTCTGTCTAAGTTGCTGACATAAATTGAGTGTGATACCTGCTTTTCCATTTAGCTGGTGTGGCTGAATCTGCAATTTCTCCTTTATAATACTACTCTGTACTCAGGTTGTACTACACATATACTCGAATTGTACTTTATACTCGGGTTGTACTATTTCTCAATGGCTTAAATAATTTGGTTAAAGAGCGGTGAATACGTGGTCAATACACGGTCAAATTGTTGTATTTGTGAATATTTTATTCCGTATTTTCATTTTTAGTAAGTTTTTCAATTAGTGTTGTATTGTAAAAATTGTTTTTTGTTTTGTTGTCCATTTTTGTACATCACCCGAAAACAATTGATGATAAATTACATACAGTTGGTCATTGGAGTTGAAAGAAGCAGAAACTAGTGATTACCACCATTCAATTATACGTGGATCTAATGTGTGCAAAACACGCATCAATTACTGTTGTTAGAGAAAGGAAATAAAAGGTGAAGAAGCCAAATATAGATGCGAGTATTATTAAGACATGGGAGAGAGATAATGCCAAAGGGAATATTGTTAACTGTTCCTGTGATATAGTTTTTTGTTACAGGCAAGAAGGAAGAATTGACAATGCACAATCATTGTAAAATATCCATGTCTACATTCATTAAATTCTATGGTTTTAGATTTATTGAAATATCGTTCCAGCTTCTGTTATTTTGGTATCTTCATGAACATTTATATTTACAAAGTGCTAAATAATCAAAAAATAAATGGATTCGAACCTCTTCTGTCAACGTTTTCACCTCTTCTCTCCTTTTCAATAATCTTGCTTCCTGCTTGAACTTCTTGCTATCAGCGTTGTCTGGAATGCTCTCTTTGATACTTTTATCCTCAGTAAAAACAGCTTGACGAGTTGCTTAACTGTTGTTTTTTAGTGTTGATTTGGTCTACCATTGTTTTGCTTGCATCCGCCTTTTCTGTTTCCTTGTGCACCTGTTTTCAGATGAAAGCTTTTGTTTTATAACAACAGAGAGGATTGGACAGTGTAAAAGTGACTGGAGTTCAGGCTTTTTATTCTGACCGCTTCAATATTTTTTCGTTCTCTGTATTCCCATTGACGTTACTATCTATAGCCTTCAGCTCGTATTCCTTATGTCTATCCTTGGTTGTTTTGTCTCCATGGCTTATTGATCGACAATCTTCGGCACCATCTTTTCCAAGCTCAATGTTGTTTCCTGCATTGCTGACCCGTTAATAGTGAGAAAATTTTTTAACCATTGACAAGAAAGAAATAAAAGAATGGAATAGAGAATGATCGTTAACAATTCCAACTGAATCTCTATCTAGGCTGTTTATTTTTCACTTCATTTGGAATGCTTTCAGTTTCATCAATAGTTTTCTTTCTCAATTTTTTTTTGTCATCAATTGAGTCACTCCTGCCACCGGCTTCTTTTTATTAGTTTTAGCTTCTGATTTTATGAGCCCTTCGTGGGAATGAAATTTTAATACGAATGTCAGTGTCTTCACATGTCTTAGTGCTGTGGTCCAAGATTTTGTCAGATACTGGTGTTTTTTCTGTGAGATTCTCATCAACAGCTAATTCCACTTCCTTTATTTTCTATTCAACATTCTCATTTGGACTGTCCATCCGTTTCTTTGCTGATCTGAACTGGAATCATGCTTGGCTATGGACTCGGAATCATCTTCATTTATAATCTGAACTGCTCCCACTTGTGTTTCAGTTGCCTTATTTGAACTGATTTCAAGCTTGAACTCTTCGTTTTCTAAGCAACTTTCTTCTGTTTCTTTTGCCTAGTTTTTCAGCACCTCTGTTTCATGTATGTTCGGTTCTGTTCTCTTAATCACAGTCCACGTTTCGTGCTCCTGCTCCTTCAAAACCAATTCATCATGTCAGACTTTGTTTTTTTATTTCTGATAACTTCTTTGTGACAGTTTGATCGCTGGCAACCCCATCCTCTGTGGTTGGTTCAGTTCCTTCAAAATTTTGTTTGAACTCGTCGTTCGTCTCTTTCAGACTTTGTTCTTTCTTCTTTTGGTCCTCATTTTTTGTGTATACATATCCACTCGAGTTCAGGCTCCAATTTGGAATCTCTAGCCCCTTGATCTCCTCTTGTTGCAAATTAATCTCTTCTGTTGTCTTCTATGCAGTAAGAACCGTTAGGAGCCTCATCTACCTTGGATAAAATTTCCATTATGTTTTGCTCTGTCTCTTCAATTGTAGCTTTTGTTTTGCACCCTTCATCTTCCGAAGGCAGTATGAGGGATGGCATCTCCTATTGTTATTTTGCTTCCTCCTCTCATCGGGGTTAGCCTGAAGAACAATAACTTCTTTTTTCTATAACTGATACATCTTGGATTGTGGAGATATTGACTTGGTAACTTCATCAACTTCTCCGGTTTCAGTAGTGTAAAGTTCATGTTTTCGGGATTCATCAACAATATCTGAGTCCATTTTGCTTTCTTAATCAGTAATTTTGATTTCTTCATCAGTATTCTCGGTTGTCTTTTGTTCCCTAGTTGTCTGTACTATTGTAACTTCGTAAGGTGCAATTGGTTTGTCTTGTTAAGACTTTCACCCCTTCGGAAACTTCTTCAATTTCTTCTCCAGCTCCAGCAATGTGCTGCTCATGAGGTTGGAAATCCTGAACAGAGTTCTTGTTTCTTTCTTCAACTTGTTCTGCATTTTCTGGGGTCTCATGCTCTTATGTCATCTCTGCTTGGGATTACTTCAACACATGTAAATTCATTTCCAGATCAACTTCTTCGTCTTGAGGCGTGGATAATCTCTTTGGAAACTTCAACTCGTTCTCCAATTTCAGCATTCTGGAGTTCATGATGTTGGGATTCATGGGCTACATCATGGTTTGCATCTTCGTTTTCTGGTATTGCTCACAGGTCTCGTTCCGAGATGATTTCGGTAACTAGTGGTTGTCTTTGGCTTCTGGATTACTCTTTTTTTTTTCTAGTCTTTTTTGTTTTTTCTCGTCTTCTACATTCTACAAAAGAAAAGTTTCTCTCTTGGAAAAAAAAAACACATTAATGTTAACAAACTGTGATTTTGGTGTTGCCCCGAGCATCGAATGTGAGGTTGCGAGCGTTTTTAGGATCTGTTGAGAGGGATTATGGATTAAAATATATGTGTGGTTTCCCATCTTGTAGGGATAAGACACTTATTTGTGTCTTATTAGTGTGACATGCAAAGGAATATAAATGAGATATCATAAAAACTAGTTGAGTCAAAACTCAATGCATATATTGGAAGGGAAAATTTTAAATTGTCCAACACTAACTTATTTATTACATTAAATTATAGCATTGTGGAAGAATGTTTTGCCATCAGTAAATTTGGATGACAATGCATATAAGGATTTTTTTTTCATAACACAAATACTTCTCGACTACTTTCTGCTACTGTGAACAAATTGTCGAATTTTGTATTTAATAACTTAGATCAAATCATTAAGAACATATCACATATTCTCTCTCTCTATCTTACACTATTAGAAGGTAAGTTTTTTTTTTTCTACAATCTTTTAGTGCAAGTTTGATTTAACCTTCTTTTATTTCATATTTCAATATTTCAATTAATTTTATATTCTTTTTTAATATCAACTATTGGAATTTTTTCTTTTCTGTTTCATTTTAAAATTCAATATACGTTTTAGTGTTGTAAATGTAGGTTTCAAAATGACAAAAGTCATTATTAAGAGCACTTTGTTATCACAATTTAAGTGTATTGAAGAACTTTAAATTCAAAAAAAAATTGAATGGTGCATACAAGCTTTGGTAATTCGAGTTGGAATGATAGAGCAGTGAAAATGTCTAAAAATTATCTTGGTCGACAATAAGGTTAGTATTATTTACAATGGTTGATTTTAAGTTTTTAAGACTAATTTAACTTGCATCTTGTTTATTTATGTTTATTGTAGGGAACAAAAATACAAGCAGTGATATTCGATAAAACTGTTCACAAATTTGAGGAAACTTTTAGAAAAGAAAATACTTACACCATTGCTAATGGTTTCATAAAAGAGGTTTATTGTTCATTTGTGTATGTGAATGAAAAAATTGAGTTATTACTAACCCGTTTTTCGATTGTAAATGAAAGTGAAACAAGGATCATAAAAGAAGTTTTACGTTATATTTTTTTTCATTACATGATCTTAAAAATATCATTGAGGATATTTTAATTCACGTTTCCCACATTTGATAGAGATTTCAATATCAGCAAACTACATGATGACAAGAACCATACTTGCAATAACAAATGAGTACGTTGAAAAACTCAATAAGAGGATGATCAAGGTGTTTCTTTCCGGAGAAAATAAGATATTCAATAATTTTGATGATGCAGTCGATGAAATCAATAATTATAATTTAATACGTTAATGACAAATAGGTCATTCACAAATTGGAACTCAAAGTCAATGGTCCAATTATTCTTTTGAGAAATTTGGAGAAATTTGGACTCATAAAATGGTTTGTGCAATGACACAATAATGATTTGCAAGAATTTTGATAGAAATGTCATACATGTAAAAATTACAATAGGTCAACATCTTGGGAAAGATGTATTGTTGTAAAAAAAATTACTTTCTTCACCAGAAAGCAAGGGATATTCATTCAATTTTAGAGAATGCAATTTTTAATTCGTTTGTATTTTGCAATGACAATCAATAAAGCACAAAGACAAGTATAGACAAACCAAATGTCGGGGTCCTCACATCGACTAGAAATTGATTTGAGGTCAAGGATCGTTTCCTTAACTAATTTTTCTCAATTCATTCCATTGAAATGCTTTGAAAGACAAAAACACAAGAAATTATTAGTTCACGTGAACAATAGCTGAATGAGTAGACCTAGTGATCATAAGGAATGTGGTCCACAACATAATTAAAATAAAGAAAATTACACAGAAATAACCTTTGAGTTTTATAATATCAAAAACCATCGTATCATCACAACAAACTAATCCTCAAGATATCTCATACCTATACAATCACAACAAATCCTCTATCCCCGATCTCCAAAAAAGACAACCATAAACCCATGAAACTCAAAAATATAAAAAATCCTCCATACTCAACCACAAACCGATACAATCACAGCAAAGCTATCGCACATTTACACCCTAAAACAACCCTCACATCTCAATTGGAAAAAGAAAACTTCGAAGTCTAACACACGAGAGAGAGAGAGAGAGAGAGAGATGTGGCAGCATCAAGGTTTATGGAGGAAGGCAACAATGGTTGTTTTGACAAAAGGGAAGGGGAGATTTGCCACTTTTTTGTGCAAAAACCATAAGCTATCATTAGTGTATTTTTCTATTCCCTTGTCATCGATTCGCTACAGACTAGTTGCGAGTCATTAGCACTGAGAGAGACTGGCGGAAGAAAGACATGGAGGCAACTCTTATTTAAACAGATGGAAAAAAAAAAAATTGAGAAAGCAGAAACTATATGCTTGATCATTAATCATAAAAAAAAATAGGCAATTGCAGCTGAGAAAATGAGTTAAGTTACAATTTGGATTGAATAGGAATGGCTGTGGTATCATAAACTTTAAGGAAGAAACGTGTCCTGGGAACAGACAACTTGTCTTGAAGGATAGTTCCAAGTGTAGCAATTAGGTTTCTCTTCACTTGTTTGCCAATTCCTCCCATGGCAACTACCTCACCATATGCAGCTGGTTCTTTGTTCCCATTGAATGATATCGGTACTGACCCTTTTAGTATCACCATCACAAACTGCATATTATACATATATATATAAAGGTATGATTAGTTTACAAAGTTTTGTTGAATCTACGGAGCAAATTTTCAGAAATTAAAAGGAAACTCTACTGAAAAAACTTTTCTCATGATTTTACATCGTATTGACAACATACTTTATTTATAATTATTCTGAATTATTTTTCCTGCTTCAAATAATAGGCTCACTATATTTTCTTCATAATATTAAGAAATAAATGCTTAATTAATTTAATTAATTGAAATCATTAATTCACTGCAAGAAATTTGAAGAAAATATATATATGATTATGATATGTAAACATTTTTAAACCCTAATTTACAATATTTAATTGAGATATAAAATTTCCCATCGTATATCTTATTGTGGTTTCAATACTACTTTATGAAATCGAAGGGCGGCGGATATTGCATTAATCACTACAAGAAAATGGCCTTTTTGCGACGGAATTCGTCGCAAAAAGGGAAAATTCGAATAAGAATTTGTCGCAAAAATTCGTCGCAAAAAGCCTCATTGCAAGAGAATTCTTGCAACGAATCCGTCGCAAATTTTTGCTACCACCTAGAATTCGTCGCAATCTTGGGAACAAGTCAACTGGCCATTTTGCGACGAATTTGTGGCAAAAAATTGCGACAGATGAAGTTGCCGTCTCAAAATTGGGGACAAGTGAACTACCCAATCCGTCGCAAACTTTGAGACTAATCCATCGCAACATTTTGAGACAAATTTTGAGACGGATCCGTCTCAAAATGTTGCGACGGATCCGTCGCAATGAGAAATTTTTTGTTTCTTGATTTTATATTTTTTTGTATTTGTTGTTATTTAACATTGTTAAATTATTTAATAAAAATGAAAAAAATAAATGAACATAAGTAACATCCGAATTAATTAAAAAATATATTTAATATTTAAACGTTAAAATACATTAAAACTATGTAATATTTATGAACTCTAAAATACAATAACTACATAAATCTATCTCATTAGTCTTTTCGTCGAACTTCGATCTCGGCTTGTAGCGCTTTTGTGCCATGAACTCGTATTTCCGAATGACACGAAGGATGTTATTGTACCGCTTAATAGCCCACTTCCTCAACATTTTTCAACTAGGCTCGAGCCTATAAAAAAAATAATTAATAAATATGTATACAAATAATTTTAGTATCGAATGAGAGAAACTTATGAAAATCAGAATGCAACTAAATGGATGATGTTCTGATTATCAAACTTAAGTTGTTTAAAAATACCCTATGAAATAAATAAAGAAAAAAAATTGCTATGTTAAATACCTGACAAAGTACAGC
>CAODLS010251669.1:0-18128 GCA_948243855.1 Flueggea neowawraea
ATCGTTGAACTAAAACCGCCAGCCATTGATCTCTCTCTCTGACGGAGCGACATCGTGACATCAGATCCACTGTGGATCAAATGTCGCATGCCAGACCAGTCTTAATGAGCGACGTCGTGACATTAGCTATTGTCGAGCTTCCTCCTCGCCTTTGCTTCTCTCCACCTACATTGAGGAAAGACTGAGATTCGACGACTATTGGATTGACAAATGCGACAATGTAGAGGCGACCATGGAGTAGAGAAGAGGGATGACTAATTTTATATGGCAGCACGATAGGGCTTGACTTGACAATGGTGGCTGAGGCAACGACTAGTGTTTTAAAACCCTAGCTGCCTATTCTGCCAGTTGGGACTGCCCTTGAAGTTTCACAAACTTTAAAATTAGTCCCTAAATTTGGTATACAAATGTGTACAAATGGTAGGAACATGGTAGACAGAAATCTCCACCATATGTACACTTGTTGACCACCTAAATTAATGATGGATAGATGGTGGACAATTGGAGTGCACATGGTGGTCAAATGGTGGATATTTTTGTCCACTATATGTACACATGTTGTCCACTTATATATACTTCTCTAAAAAAATAAACAAAACAAAATTTATCAAGTTAATGAGTTCAAATTCATTTCGTACACCTATTGTTCACCGTTTAAACACTATTTGTACAACTTAAATCTATTGAAAACTAAATTAATATACTAAATTTTAATTTACTAAATGAATTTAAAATTTATTTTGTCCACCATTTATACATCGATTATAGATCTATATATACCTATTGTCCACCTTATACATCTGAAATTTAACAAAATTTCAGATGTTATTTTTTGCAAATAGTTTATTCTTGCTACATTTGTAGAAATAATTTCACGCATTTACTTATTTTGCTAAGTTTGCATTTGGATGGTGCCATATATGTAATTTTACCTAATATATAAGTTGCCAACAACAATTCACACAATATCGGAACCCACCTAAATCCAGACGTAATCTTGGCTTAGGACAGCTATCGGGGCCAATGCCCAGGAACCACAAACAAAACGTGCCCCTTTGTGAATGAGCAAAACAACCAGAATTATAAACATAACGTTAATTGTTTATTTGATTTATGACGACAAAGATAGGATTTTTCGGCCTTTGTGAATGAGCAAAATAATCAGAAATATAAATATAACGTTAATTGTTTATTTGATTTATGAGGACAATGATAGGATGGTGGTGTTTGGGTTGATAAAGACATTGGGTGTACGAGTCCTTGCTCCTCTCTGCCTCGGAGTCCCGACAATGTTCAATTAAACAGCTTTTCGAGGTGGGACCCCCACTGGAGACCTCATTACCACCGTTTAGCAACATCACTGTTGTTGTTTTGTCATTACTTATTTGTCTATTAACGGAGCTATCATTTCCATCACATGACTTGGGGACGAATAAAAAACCAGATCACCCGAAAAAATTGACCCAATACCGAATAGAAAGCAAAATCGAAAAAAAAAATAGATGAATATAAATATAGAATTTTGAAAATGAAAGGTTCAATTTGACTGCAGTTTTAGCCACTAAAGAATCAGACCAATCGAACCGAGCTTTCTTACCTTAAAATGGCGTTGTTTTGGTTTCTAATATATCCAAATATATTCTAACCTTAGATAGAATTAAAAAAAAATAAATCTAAACAGAAATGAAATCCAACTGAACCAGATCTTATAAATGATATTATGTCATTTATAAATTTAGATTTTATTTATATTTCAAATCGATCAAACTGAATCTAAAGCCAATCAAACAGATCAGTTAGCTGAAATAAATTATTTAACTATAAATGACTAGATAGTAAAATCGAATAATTTGGTTCTATTGGCTATTTATTTAGTAAACCAAACTGAACTAACCCATATGCACTCCTGATGTAACTCTCAAAACTTCTCAAGAGCTTGCTAATCAAGTAGCTTACTAGAGAAGCTATGAAAATAGATATTTGTACAAAAATTCTAGATAAAACAATTGTAGCCACACTGAGAAAGTGTAAAGTCTACATATAGGCCCCGATCATCTATATAATATATAAAAGCAGAATATAATTCCATAAAAAAAATGACATTTGATATCTTATAATTTTGACATGTGGCATTTCGAGTTAATGACATGTGTCACTTCCCATTAATATATTAAATATCTTAGCCAATATTAACTTCTTATTAAGAAAATAAACAAATATAGAAACAAATCTTATAAAAATTTTAATATTATTTTTTTATGTTTTTATATTTTTAAATTTAAGAAAACTATTATTAAATTCTCAAATATTTATAAAAAAATAAAAATAAATTTATAGTATTCTGGACAACATCCGGTGGGAAAAACTAGTTTGTAAAGTAAGTTGAGAAATTAAATATAACACTTCTTCAACTCTAAGTGCTCAATACTCACTTTTACCATACACAAACCTCTCATTGCTTAACTTGCTCATTCCATTTCAGTCAAACATAACTCTAAGACTTACTTAGTTCTTAGTTCCATTTGAAAGGCTAGATAGAGTAAGTGTCGCACGACTTGACTAGTACGAAAGACTAAGTTCATGACACTATAACTTTTGTCTTAAATTAACCTAGGAAGCCTCGTGTAAGTCTCAATCATTCGCTCCATTCTCTTTCATAAATATTCTCTTTTAATTACTCTCTTTCTCTCTCTCAATTTCGAGCTCAACAGGTGACAACCCCCTTCTTTATCGATTGGTATATCTGGTATGTATGTAGTCGGGATTATTTGATTATTGGGTTTTTTGATTTTAGATTAGGGTTAGGGTTTTGTGATCAAAGCGAAGATGCAGCAACCACCGCAGATGATTCTTGTCATGCCTTCCTTCCCT
Organism: Flueggea neowawraea; assembly: GCA_948243855.1. Lineage (NCBI taxonomy): Eukaryota > Viridiplantae > Streptophyta > Magnoliopsida > Malpighiales > Phyllanthaceae > Flueggea > Flueggea neowawraea. Next base: position 2,872 of record CAODLS010251669.1, read on the forward strand.
CCAGCTAATATCACCACCAAGCAGATCCAAAAGGTTTCATTTTTTACTTCATCTCTTTCCTATTTGTTCCTTTTTTCATGTTTATTTATGTATTTGTTGTTTTGAATTGTTTATCTGTATAAAATGGTTTGAGTGGTTTTGAAGAAACATGGTTTATGTGAAGTTGGTTCTTTGTTAGCCCTTTTCTGTTGAATGCTTTTGACCTAATTATTCTAAGTTATTAATTGATAGGAGTGAGTGTTCATTTAATATATAGCGAAATTTTTTTCTTTGGTAAATTTTTTATTAATTGGAGCTTCTTTAAATTCTTCCTAATCTAATGACTTGTGATCTTTTACCGTTTGGCGTTTGATGACCCGATGAATGTGGTAGATTCTGCAAGTAATTGATGAACAAAATTGTTGTTCGGTGTCTGGTGATTATCATAAATAAATGGCTATTTATGGCTCTGATGTCCATTAGGTGATGTAATCTCCGTTATCTAGTTGTCGTTAACAACCTTCATATCATATTTCTGTAAGTGAAATGTGTTCATATAATCTCCATTAAGTTTAGAACATATTGGGCAATAGAAGTAAAATAAATTTATATCTTGTTGTTTTCCAAGCAAAATATTTCCAACTGGAGTTTAGGTGAAGAAAGTGGTGCTTTACTCAACATAATTGATAATCAGCGTTAAGGGCTGTGGATTCAACTTCCAATGGAAGCAAATAAAATTACTTTAAAAAAAATTAGCAAAACTTGAGGGAGGAATGCATCTTGATTTGAAGAAGCTTATCCTTGAAAACCATAGATTCTAATTATTTCATAAAAATGACTTAATCCAATTCTAAGGCTAAGAAGGCTATTGGTTTTAATTGTTTTTTTTTTTCAATTTTTTTGACTGGAAAAAGGGGAGTCGGGGGCGACCAGTAGTAGCATACCGCTGCTGGGCATTACCATGCAGGTATTACCTCCCCGCTACGAAATGTTTCAGAGCCATAGCTACACCAGCAGCGGACTTGAATTCGTGCACTAGTGCGGTAACCGTAGCACCACAGTGAGACAAGCTTCCAAAGGGGATACCTTGCTCTATTGCGCGACACAGGTCCTCTGCTGCCAAAGCTACCTGATTTAACGTATCTCTCACTCGAACCCGCGCCATGCGAACGAGGCTCACACCCCCTTCCGCCAGGCTACCCTTAGGGGGTTTTTTTTTTTTATTTTGCGGCTGATATGTAACTGTTATGAATGCTTTTTGGCATTGATTGGTTCGTAGTCATTTTATTGTGCGCTTATATTTGTTGAGTCGTATTTGATGGACCTTTTCCAATGTTTGATGCAGCTAGGGGTGAGCATAGGCCCGGATCACCCCTAAATTTTTAGTCCAATTAACCAAGTTGAAGGTGTGGCCTAAGTCTGCTCATTTAAAAGGCGGGTCGGGTAAGCCCACGAGCCAATTATTTTTTAAAAAAATATCAATATTATATATTTTTTATCAAAATAATAATTTAACATATATTTATTTATATAAATTATATTTTAATAAATACTAAACAACTCTTAAATTTATAATTGCCATTATTTTTATTAATTTATAGCACATAATACATCAAATTAATATTAATATATTATATTATATATAATATAAAAAATTATATATATTATATATATTCAGGTCAGGCCGGTTCGCGGGCCATTTCATAAACCCATGTTCAACCCTATTTTATTTTAAAAATATTTGGGTCGGCCCACTGGCCACATAATATTGGCCCAGCCCGGTCCTTTTTTATGGCCGAGCTCTGGCTGGCCCATAGGCTGGGCCAAAATGCGCAAGGAAAAACACACGTTCATATAAAAAAAAAGACTGGTTTTCAAAAATACTTTTCTAATATACCAATTTTGAAAAATTCCAGAAAAATAAATCTCATTTGAAAAATGTCATATTCGCAAGAAATCACGATATTTTCGTGAGAAATTGACTTTTATGAGGAAAATGAATTTTAGTAAAAAATTTATATAATTTCCCAGAATGTCTCTACAGGTCTCCAAACGTCTACAAAAAAGTTTCTAAATGTTTCCAGAAGTCTCCAAATGTTACAAATTTTTTAATAAGGAATTAGATTTAATGAATTTTCGATGTATTTTTATAAATTAAGCTGATTTTTTTTTTTTAGCAGATCTCCAAAGATCTTGAAGTTGTAAATTTTTTGATTTTCCAAAAAGTCTCCAGATGTCTCCAAATATTTCTGGATGTTTCTAAATGTCGCCAGGTCATTATTTCGCAAACATATTTACGACTTTTAATTATATTTAATGATAATTAATTTGGTGTCCAATGGTATACGAATGTCTACTAATGCGATCACCCTTGTATAAAATCAATTAAACTCAACAAAAGTCAACATGCATACCATAAAAAACTTAATGCAATTCCATAAAAAAAAACTACAATTTGAGAGACTAAAATAATAAAAATACATACAACAAACCCTAACCACTACGCAACAGCAACATCAAACTGCCGCCATCAATCCAACAAACCTTAGATCTACAAAGTCATTCCTCTCCGCCACGTTCGCAGCTCTATCTTCACGTATCTAACAAAAGAAAAGAAATAGAGAAGAGACCGAGACTGAAACAAACAGATCAGAAGGCAAGGATGAGACAGAAATGAGAGAAGAAAAGAGAGCAGCAAAGAGTGGGAACGAGGTTGAGAGAGAGAACCGAGGAGAAAGACTGACAAGAGCGATGAGGACAAAAGAAAACCTAAGGAGAGAGAGAGAGAGCAACAATGGAATAGAAACCGATGAAAAAATGTAAAAGGAGAAGAAAAGAGAGCGACGAAGGTTAGGAGAGAGAAAGAGAGTGACGGTGGATGAAGATCCTACACGAAAAAGGAGACAAGTGAGGAGAGAGAGTGGATGAGAGCAGCTAGGGTTTCTTGAGAGGAAGAGAGAAGACGATGGAGAAGAGAGAGAGGAAGAGAGAGAGAGGCTAGGAGAGATAAACTGAAGAGAGAGAAAAAAGTGAAAAATGATGGAAAAAATTGCCTTTTATGTGAATTCATCTGCTATTTTTGAGGCCTGAATTTAAAAAATGGCATATAGGAGACTTAAAATTAAAAATATGTTATTCAATTAATTACAAAATTTTGGATTATATTTGTCAAAATCTGAATTTTATTTAAGACATGTGACATAATTAACTCAAATGCCCAGCCCTAGGCTGTAGTACCTTGATGAAAATAAAAAGCTGACATTGGCTATATTGGAACATCAAAATCTCGAAAAACTTGTTGAATGTGCCAAGTGAGTTCTATCATTCTCTCATTCTCCCTGTGCATATATATTACTTGTGTGCATTTAACTATTTCTTTTTACAGTGTCAAAGATTTATAGCATTTATTATTCAAAGCACTTGGTTATGTAAACTTTGATTCCTTTTACTTCTTTTCTCCCTTCTGTTTGCTAGTATGCTTTTGTGCACATGTATGTTCTACGGTTTAAAGTCAAGTCATAAGCCTTTCACTATCATATTTAGGGAAATTAATTTCTAAGTCCCTCAGGTTGACCCTAATTAGTAGGTTAGTCCACGAGTTTCAAGCGAAAGGCAAACACATCCTTGATGTGAAAAAACGGGTTTCATTTAAGTTCTTCCGTTAATAAATTACTGATGTGTCACCTGATTCATTTTAAATAAAATTTTAAAGACAAAAATACCCCTAAATCTATTTTATTAGACATGAGAAACCCTAATTTCCTTTTCCTCTACTTTTCTTCTTCTTCTTGGAATTTCAAAGCATAAATTCATTTTTTTGAGCTGCAAAAGATTTTATTCACTGCAAGTATTGATTTTCGTAAATTAATAATTCTAAACCTAAGATTCAGCATAATAACTGAAATCTTGACAAGGCTAATTCAGGAATGAGAAGTTTCTGAAAGGAATTGGGTACTCACAGCATTAATGTAGGCATCAAATAGTTTGTGACCTTGCAATGAAGGCATAAACAATAACAAAAGAAACACAAATCAACAAAATTGCCAAATTTTCATTTTGATCTAGTTCAATGGAAAAAAAATAGCTAGCTCTAAAGAATCCAAAACAATTGCAGGCTATACACGAATCAACAAGAACAAAGAACAATAATTGCGTCTATTATACACTTGACAGAATGTTGTCAAGAATTACAAAAATTGCAGACAAAGTGCTTCTCAATAGAAGGACTTGCAACCACTAAACGGTGAAAATGAAAATTGTTTCAACACCACAAATTAATGCCCAGATGCTATTGAACTGAGAGAAAACTCTCATTTCAAGCAATCAATCAAAGAAAACAATTCAAATGAAACCTTGAAATTAACCCAGCATCCTCTCTCTTCTCGAACCCATTTGATAGAAAACCAAAAATTCATCCTCTCTCGTCTCGAACCCACCAGATCAAAATTCAGAAACTTAGCCTCAATTTTCAAACAAGAAATTGAACCCAGGACTTGTCTCTGTCAATTGGAATCAAACTTCTAAATCAAAAACCCATGTAAAGAACTTTTGTTCTTCTGGTCGATCTCATATGTTCGAAATCATTCTTTTCCCACATGTTTTTTAACCCACGTGACGTGATCACGATAACTGTGATTAGTCTTATGTGATTATGAGTGTGGTTAGCGTCACCGCCCCCTAGGTACTTCTTCCACCATCGCAATTAACGATCCACAAATGTGAAGAAAGAGAACAACACCACCGTCTTAGATGCTCCGATAAGAAGCTGCCTCCTCGATGTCGGACGCGTTCTGGTTGTTGTCACAAAACCGTCAGAGATAAAGATCTAGGTTCGGGAAGTAGAGAGACATAGGTAAGAAGAAAAAAAGAAGAAGGGTTTTTTGAGAGATAGAGAGACAAAATTTGTTTAGAATGTCAGTGGATTTTGATTTTAAAGGAGGGTAGTTTTGTAAACTTCCATTTCTGTTAACTCTGTCAATCAAAAACATGCGTAAAGGACTAGTTTGTTTTCCCAAAAAAAATACGAGGACTAACCTACTAATTATGGAAACCCTGAGGGACTCAAAAATTGATATCCCTTATATTTACAAATCATCTTCTTGTCGCTCTTTATAAGCATGGACAATCTTTTCTTTCATGTTCATGTAAACTGATACAAATGGTTTTGTGTGTGTGCTAGTGTCTCTTTACTTACATGTGGAGCTAATGCTTTTCAATTTAGCACAAAAAGAAAAAATAAATTCATTTAATATTGCATAATTATAAAGTTCAAAACTTTTCTTTTGTTTGTGTTAGTGCACTCCTTAGTGAAATTTCCTGATGCCTTGATTTTGTTCCATCACACAACGTGGATGTTTGGTGTTCATGTTGTGAACTCTGAACATCATTTGATGGTGCAGGGCTTATACATAATGTTGAGATTATAGTGAATTTATTGATCAAGATTAAATCCAAAGCCTTATAAAAAGTGATACAAGCAAAAAAAGGACGGATTTGTGAAGAAAAAAGAGTTGTTGGACGGACTAGGGGAGCTACACGGGCGTAGAATTGATCGTGTGATGCACTGGAGCCGAAAGAGACAAGAACTGGGCAAACACGGCCTTGGCCATGACCATGTCTTTGCCCGTGTCTTGGCTTATTAGGTTTTTTGGGGCTACACAGACACGAAGGAATGGTCGTGTCTTGAGGAGCTTTGGCCGTGTTTTTACTTCACTGACCGTGTAACAAATTCTGACGGGATTTAGGGTTTCAATTAGGGTTTTCCTAATTGGTTTGACTTGTATTACTTGTTAACTATATAAGGGAGACTTGGGAACATCTTGTGTGTCTTTTGATGGCCGAGTAAGCTTTTGAAAGCCGTTGTAAGCCATTGTGCTTCTTTTTGACTCTGAATAGTAGAATTACTTGTGCTCTGCCCGTGAACGTAGATCGAATTGATCGAACTGCGCAAATCTTGTGTTATTGTGTGATTGTTCTTTGTCATTCCATGTTATCTTCTATCGTCTGATTTCCTGACATTTACTGTTTCATGGAAAAAAAAAACTATCTCTAGCTAGCTAATAGTACTCCCATAAAAATGATTCCTCTAATCGGAATCCTGTATCTGCTGCACAGAGCTGCCACAGCTGACTGTAGTAGCAGAATCCATCACTCTGGTTAATTCCATTAATGAAGAGATCAGGAAGGTCAAACAATGTATCATCATTGTCTATTAAAGGTGAAATTGTTGACTCTTGTGTGTTCTCCAACCCTAGAATTATCTGATAATTGTGAGGTTGAAAGTTCAGCTTGACTCGGCTCAATTTCAGGACCATTTTGACTAGTCTCTGAACACGTGGCCACGACTTAATGTCCTTAGGAAACTTGCTAGTAGGGGAAGGAAGTTCATGGGCTAATTCTGGGAAGTTGAGATAAGCTGAGCTGCCTTTAATGGCTAGCGCGGCTACGTTGTGAGCTTAAGCAGCCATTTCAGCTGTAGGATAAGTTCCAAGCCATATTCTTGATTTCTTTCTTGGCTTTCTGATTTCAAAAACCCATTTGCCCCAACTTTGCATTCGAACTCCTCTGTAAGTTGGATGCTTACCATTTTCATCTTCTCCCCTTTTTTGCCTTTTGTTTCCTTCAAGATTGCAATTACTTTCCAAATTCTTGAGCCTTTCTTGACGATTTTGGAGCCAAACCATTGTGTTCATTCTTGGAGTGTTGATCATCAATGGAGGAAGAGGAGGAGGAAGAGAGGAGGTTTTCTTGAGCATCAATATCAAGGTTGATATGGTTTTCCATGAGAAGGAAGCCTAGTGGTGAAGCTAACAAGGAGAGAAGAGTTGAGTGATCGGCACATACAAATAGGGAGGGAGGCTGTGCTTTTCATGATTCTTTAATAATTTTTTATTTTTTACATTAAAGAAAAAGCAAAAAAAAAAGAAGAAGAAGAAAAAGAAAAAGAAAAACAAAGGACTCTAATGGGTCCATGACACCAAAGGAACTACAGTTCATCAGCTAATTTGTTTCCCATGTGACAATGGAATAATGTATACTTTGCTTTTCAGCTCTTCTTTAATATCCATTTTGTTACTTGCTTCTCAGCTAGGTCTACTCCTTCCAACTTTGGGAAAAAGAAAACGTCTACTCTCCTTCCGAAACTACTCCTTCAAAATTTGTTCTACATTAGAGTTAAAATTGAGGGTTTTCTTATGGAGAAACTTTACAACTTCGAAGATATATTTATTTCGTTATATGTCAGTAAAAAATTTCGCCCAATTTAAATTCAAATTAGTTAGACATCAGAATGGATACAAGTTATCGGATAAGAAAAATACAATTATTTGTATAAATTTTATTTTCATATTTATATTTCTTTAAAAAACCTTTTGTTTAGTTATTTAGAAAATTACGTATAATCAATCTAAAATTTATTACTTTTGAGGTTGACTTGATTGAAGATACAGTTTATTCTATATTTATACTTATAATTGTACAAATGAACACAAATTGTGAGAATGATATGTTAATTTACTTGCTTGCTTCGTCGGAAAATGAATTTTTGATTTCTTAGTGCTCCAGTATCAATGTTTTTTCCCCTTGAAAGATCGAAGTACCAATGTCAATTACTTGAATGCTTTGTTAGAAAGTCTGTCTCGTACTCTCCTTAATTAATTTATTGGAGTGAATGTTGTAGGCCATGAATAACACCGTGCATAGTTTATATATATAAATCTCTTGACTGTTGGCATGAATTTTCAAGCTGGTGGATCGACATAATCATCTATTTAATTTGTTTCACCTGAATGACGAGTTGGCTTAGTTTTGCTATTTTATTCGCCAAATGGGTATTGATCTTAATTGATTAACTAATTAGTGAACACAAAATCAAATCAAAGCATGTTAAGCTTTGTTGATATGTCGTCTTCAACTTGACCCAATTATGTCTCAACTTGATTGGCCTGGTGCTGGAACCTTGAAATAGGATCCCAAGTTTTATATTTCTTCTCATCTTGATTGAAGACCGTATATTAAAATAAGAAAAAAGACAGAATGTTACAATTGGCTAATTAATAATGTGAAAAAAAGTACTAACAATTTGATGATTCGATAGTAAATATATTGGTTTTAAAAAGACTTTATTTTTCTAAAAATAAGACTTCGAATTACTAAAAAAGTACTTATTGAAAGAAACAATATCGTCTACATTATTCTTGTATTCCTCAAAATCGTCTATTCTTTGTAAATGAGAAAAATTGACAAAATTGAATCTGGCATATTATATGGAATCCTTGATTTGAGGGATAATATACAATCAATAATAGAGTGTAAATGCACTATTCCTAATTTCATGTACTTGATCACACAAACACATGAACAAATAGTAAACATGTACTATTTTAATTATAATAAAATAAAGTAGCAAATTAATCATCACTTGCTTGAATAAATTAAATTAATTTCTTTGTTCCTCATTTCTCATATGGAATAACATATATATATATATATATATATATATATATGTATGTATGTATGTATGTATGTATGTATGTATATCCTAATTAACCAGCTATTTATTCCCTTTCTTTTGATAAGTTATTCATTTCCTTTTCTTTTTGACATTTTTATAGGCATATAAATTAAGATGAAGTATACGATTTGTAATTATAATATTATTACAAATCACATACAGTGCCTCTAACACATGGTTCACATGGTAGTGGGTCCAATGCCAGATTTTCATTTTTCTTGATGAGTTACAAATTAAACTCTATTTGTAGCTATTAGTAGTGTTATTTTGCGAGGCTAATCAATTTTTAATTTACTCAGATTTCTGAATGATAATTTTCTACTTTCAGAAATGTTTTGGAATGTCACGCTTTCTTTTTTTTCTTTTAGTACTCTTTTCGTATTTTGTACTTTGTCCAATAATTTCACATCCTCCGTAACTTAAATGCATGCATAAATACGTACCAAATTACCATTTATCATTTGTATATATTTTTGATGACTAATATTTCATATTTTTTATCACTGGAAAGTCTCACAAAAATATTGGAAAAACTTCAGCAATATAATTTAATTCCAAATTTGAGTTTGTTGCTTGAAATTCTATTTGATTCTAAAATTTTGTTTCTATTATTCATTAAAAAAAACAGAGTATAAAACATAAAAATGTTTTCCAAACTAAAAAGGCCTATACTTTTTCCACCAAATTAAATGGCAAATGCTGATCACTGTCAATTTTGTTGAGTTGCACAAATCTTTAGATCGACTTGCTAGAGGAAGATCTAATTAGCTAGATGGTGCAGTGTGTAATTCATGATTAGCAAGATTGATCATAATGATGTTGGATTATTTACATGCATCCCCAATTAAGAACTTTATATCTTCTTGGATTTTTTTTTTAATAACTTGATATCTATATCTTTCTGATTAAACTAAATTTGATTTAGATATGATTCTTTTCAGGTTCAAACTCTAAATTTCTGATTAAGGAAGAAGAACTATATGCTCAACTATAGTTCTTGATTATGTATGGACTTAGAAATTCATTGCCGATCAAATCGCAACATAGTGATATTAGAATCATCTTTAGTGATTACAATTCAAAAAAAAAAATCCAAGTTCAATGCTTAAGATCAAATGCAAAAATATATAGGTAATTATCGAAATGGAAAAGATAAACGCATGTATACAGATGAGATAACGTCAGGTAAAGCGAATGCTGAAAGGAGAATAGGAGGAAGCCGAAGCTCAGCATTTGTACCATAATTGAAGTAATGATGAAACACTTTAGCATTTTGTTGAATTCAATTAAGTTATAAGTGCAAAGGGCCTCTCGTATATATCTTGTTGTCCATTTCTTACACTAGCCAAATTTCCATTTTTGTTTGTCCTCCTTAAACCCTTACCTCTTCCATGGCTTCATTCTGGGACCTGTAGTAGTTATATTCATTTTTTACAAAATGAAAAAAGAAATATACATGGATTAATGAGGTTTTTTCTTGTCCATATTATAAGGTATTCAGGAAAAATTTTTATTGACTTTCTTTAATTATTTAAGAAAGATCTCGAGTTTAAGTCTTAAATATAAATATCTCTCTTGAGTTCAAGCATTAAATATGACAAATATTTAAAACTCAAAGTATAAATATATAAAATAAGAGTGCTGCTCATTAGAATCTTATTATAACTTAATCAGTCAACTATCAAAAAAATATCTAAATACCGAAATACAGTCTAAAATTCCAAGAACGATATTAAAGACTGATCTCTTTCGTATTCTATTAAACTTTTATGGAGATCTTCTTGGAAGCTAACATTAGATAGATAGGAACTTGCTGGAAGGACAAGGTACTCACAATAATGCAATCTCATTTATCTTTTTTAACATATCTTATCAAAGAATGTGCTCCCAAAAGTTTACATAAGAAATCAAAACCTAACTTTGGGCCATCATAATCTAACCCTAACCCACAAAATCATGTACTAATAAAAAAATGATATTTTTATACTAAAGATGTCATTGAATTTGCTTAGGAAATGCAGTCTAATCAAACACCCAATACACTCAACTTCAGAAATAAACTTTCAAAACAGAATAATACGTATTATATGATTTAACTGAGTTAATAAACTACTTATAAATAATGTATTATCAAGTTTATAATAATCTATCTTTAAGAAATATTTACTATATATATTAGTTAAATACCCTGAAATATGTTTAAGTGTGACCGCCAAAGATTAATCATGTGCTAATTATCTCAAATATGTTTAAGTTTCATAATAATCATGTGTGACAATATGTCAAATGATTTAAAAAGAAGATCCAAAACATATTCTTCCAAATAAAACTTGCATAAACCTTTTTTTTAGTTTTATGGCACTTAAGAGATAAAATGAGAGTGTAGCCGAATTAAAAAATGATAAAATTTGAGAAAATTAAAGAAGTGATAAATACGTATAAATATATTAGTTTTCATACACCATATATTATACTTACATATATTAATTAACTGGATATTTTAATCAGCCATCTACAATTTGGTAGTATCTGTAAACTTTGAAGAACAATCTGGATCAATCAATTATAACGAAGGATCATAATTTAGACTTTAATTAGAGCTCTTGTGTGTGGTTTGATAGCAAATATATGTTGACTGATGAAAGAACTCATACTAATACTTGTCTTAATTACGAATTAATTCTTTTCTTTTATTTTGTTGGTCCACATTATTAAAGCCATACGTTATTTAGATATTTATTATATCTAGCCCAAGAATTGCTTTGTGATTTTCTAATTATTTTAGTAAGCATTACATTCTAGAAATTCCTACCAAACTTTCCTAACTATACACTTCAATTTGTGCCACAATTAGAGGATTTTTCTAAAAACAATAATATTTTTAGACTGTACTCAAGGAATCAATATTTCTAAAAATATGATTTTGTATTTTTTTATTAGCAAGACAAAAAAAAAGATCAAAACACTTCAATTTCGATCTATTTATAGAACTCTTTCAATTGGCCGTTCATGTCATCAATGTCTTACATTTCTCTGCTCATAAATTTAGTGCGAAAAGGAAGCTTCTGAAGATGGTGATGTAGACAAAATATACAAATTCTTGCCCCAAAAAAACAACAAAAAAATGCCAAAATTGTATATTTGGTTTTTAAAGAAATTAAAGGAATTAGTTGTGGGAGACCTACTGCTTCATTATAATATGCCATCCTGCAATGTGGTAGGTAGGATGCAATTCAAATACATTAAACACTGCAGCTAGTTAGCTCTGAGGGTACTAATTAATTAGCATTAAATTCAATTGATAGACAAGTATACTTATCTTACGTTTTAGTAGTTATTTTAATACCAATAAAAGTTAGTTGGCAAAAACTGATCTCCTAGTCATCCATAAAATTAACTCGTTCGACGAATTCATCAACTAGCTATTTATAAAAAAAATGAAAATGCCTATATCCCTCTAACTTATTTTTGTAAAATTGAATATTCATAGATTGCAAATTAGTGTATTAGATATATTATATAGTATAAAAACGTTTTTTTAAAATTTTAATATGTTGAACATGTGATACCTTATGTATAGTTGAATACTGTAAAATTATAGAATTGAGAAAGAAGAGAGAATAATTACGTGGTTCGGGAAGAATACATACATCCACGAGAAGATCATTTATTCAACTTATTCACAATTAAAAGATAAGAGAGACCTCCAATAAACATAAAATTATTTTTGTAACTACTGATATGATGTATATCAATATATTTATCATGATGGCAAATATATAATGTATCATGTTCTGATCTATATCTTTAATACTCCTTGCAATATGAGCATTCAATAATTTACTATTACAGTGAGTTTAAGAAATTCTATATTGCAATATATAAATATTATTCTGCTAATTTAGTTAACAATCTTCTCTTTGATATTGTGAAGGGAGGAAATTTTCTCGTTAATTGATAGTTGGAGATCTTTTGATATTATATAGATAACAATGGACATTAATTAATTAAATCTACAGATACTCTCAAACTACAAGGAATTTGGATCCAATAATCCAGCCAAGTTTTTGCCCAAATAAGTTGAGCCAAGTTAAGCTTGATATTTAAGAACATATATAATCATGCAATGTAAGAAGATTGTGTAAGATATAGAATGAGCTATATTAGTTTCCTTAACACATCTAATTTTTATTCACTTCAAGAGACATGAGAGCTGACCTCAGAGTAATTCGTTTTGTAAGTAAATTAATTAAAGCACATCACCTTCTTTTATCATTTTGAGAGTACTCAACTAATTCAAGTACTCGTGTACAAGTGTGTACGTGACCCTATCCTTTAATTCCCTTGTACTACTCCTGCAAATTAATTAGCACTTCACTATCATATATTCCTGTGTGTTCGACGAAAGTCTATAACTATCGAACTTCTCCTTTCTTGCGTTTTTTTGTTATACTACAATTAAGAAGAGAATTGCTCCACAGCTACCAACAAGGTGGGTCTAATTATCTTTGTTTAACTTAAACTAAATCAAATTATTATACACATAGTTTATCTATACTTACGGTTAATTATTTTGTTAATAGTCCTAGAAAGGTGATAATTAACTATGGAACATGATTAAAGAAAAATTTGGTTAATTTTTTTGAGATTAATAATGACCAACTCTTATGCATGTTAATTCAATTAGGCTAACTCCGCATATAAATGACATTTATCTAAGTAAACTTAGCTAAACTAGTCTGATCGAAGAGAGGTACGCGGGTGAGGAATATTATTAATGATAATCAAGGAAACATCTCAAATAATCCATATACACGAGTCAGCAAGAACAAGATAAGCAGCATGAAATTAAAAATTTGGTGGGTTTCGTTTAGGAATATTTGTTTCCTTTCCTTTGTCAAATTCCATTTCATTGACATTCTCCTGAAATCCACTAATGAAATTGCTACCATTGGTATCTAGCTGGTTTACTTGCAAAATATTAGATTAATTGTCGAAAAAGAGAGAGGATTCTCTTAGAATGCTAGTTTCCTGACGTCTAAAGAGGACAAGCACAAGGCATCAAGGTTCTCAATTGAATGAACAAATATTCCAAATTTATGATCAACCATTCATTTTGGTGGAATTGAACAATAAAATAATAAAACTCGATTCATTAGACTCCTGAACAAAAACTTAAACGATAAAAGAAACTCCGTGGGATTAAACTCTTGAACAATAAAAAAGAAGTCGACTAATTAAACTTCTAAATCTCGATATTAAACTCAAATATAGAATTACAAATAATATAAATTTGTTATCAATATATATATTTACCATCTGCAAAATTAATTATTTAAGTATTTTATATAAAAAAATCTATAATATTAGTTTTTTTTATCATAATATATTTGTTACGCAAGTAAATTTATTTAATAATTCTTTTCATTTAGACCCCGTAAACCTAAAGTCAAACTTAAACCAACAAAATTTACAAGCCAAAACTCGGTTCGATTGAATTACGAACTACGCACATAATTTCATCTAGCAATGTTCAATTCAACGGTTCAGCCCGAAGATCAGACCGTCAATGAAGCAAAATCACATATAATTTGCCAAATAACAATAACATCGGCTTGTTATGTTACTCGTAACCAAGCAGCTAAATAACAATAACATTGGCTTGGTATGTTACTCGTAACCAAGCAAGACACCCAGTAGTTAATATTAAAATCAATATAATTACATATCGCAATAACTTGATAAAATGGCAATAAAGATCCTAAACGAAATGGCATCTCAAATCATGTACTACTTACTATAAATTTTGATTGAACAGCCCCACCATTATCATAGAACTTCCGTATTAAGGCTACCAAACCATATAGTATAAGCCTAGCGACGGACGGTTTTCTCTGGAAACACATCAGCAGTCTTCGGCTTACTGCTGCGCACACTGCACCCGCGGCATTGATGGCTCGTCATCATCTGAATCATAAACCTCCTGCCGCCCTTGGTTCGGCTTCCGCCTCATCTCCTCCTCGAAATTGACATCGTGCATGGTGGTCTCTTCACAATCATCTGGTTCCATGTCCGAGAACTGCCTGCGCAGCCTTGGAGGTAATACGGTCTCAATTGCACGGCACTTCTCGGGGGACAAAGTTCTCGATTCAGGGAAATTCACATTAAAATGGATATATAAAGCTTGCCCTTCATGAAGGGTCTGTTGCGATGTGGCATTCCCTCGTTGTTGATTGCTTTATATTGATCTGCGTCAAAACAAATTAAACAAACTTGGAAGCAGGTGTGAAGAATAAAAAGTCCAGTACATACCAAAACTTATACCAGCTTTGATGACTTCGCCAGGATTTGATTTGATCAAAAGCTGCCTACCATCAAGATGAGTAATGGCAAACTGAAACCCGCAAAGAGCCTCGGTCAAATTCAGGGTATGTTCCACAATGAGATCATCGTAATTTCGCCTAAATTTGGGATGCTCTTTTAGTTGCAATACAAAGACAATATCTCCAGTAATTGTGTCAGGCTGCAAACAACATAACGAAACACAGAGAAAGGAAGCTCTTGTTAAAATCATTAATCTTCGCAAAGTCATAGTGCTGCCAGAGGAGATTTAGTGAGGAACAGCAAAAGAATCATCCAAGAACTGTCTTAGTCTACCTTATCTCTTCCATAAAATATTAGCGTAGAATTGCACTACCTTTTTTCAAATATTTAAAATAAGCAAAGCCAAACAAACCGTGAAACAACTTTCTGAAGCATAACACCA
>CAODLS010251697.1:0-11130 GCA_948243855.1 Flueggea neowawraea
TAGGCGTATGTCAAAGTATACGACAAATCACCTAAGAATCCATAGAGATTTTAGGTCGAAGGGTTCGAGTATAAGCGCTGCACGAGAAATACTTATGACATACTACCATGTAGTATTCTCGTGAATGGATCAATCCAAATACCTGTTCTCTAACAAGTATCTATGTACTCTGATTGATATCTCATATCCTATGATCTGCAAAACATGATCATCTCAAAAGGTACATACTAGTCTTCATTCATTGACATTCCCATGACAATGATTGATTAGGGATATTTAGAATAGCGTTCTTTTACGGATTAGGTTTTTACTATCGAAATCATATTTGATAACTTAATCAGAACCACTATTCACGGATAATTCATCCAATTAAATATGCACATAAATAATAAACAGGATGAAAAATGCCTCATACTATATATATCAAATATAAAGGGGTAAACAATGTGCTTGGGGTTAGGGCTTACACTAACACATGTGTGTGTGAGTGTAGAGGGGAGTCGTCTTTTGGAAATCCCAAGGTCAATCACGTTCCACGCTAGCTAAGGAGAAAGGGATCAATGTTTTGATTCGGGCTCTTTTGGTGTTATTGAATTTCGGCCAGCAAAGTAAGACGTATTAAAATTTTGCACTTAATTTAAATTGATTATATTGTCATACATGGATCCTGGCGTGCTTCTTGTATTTTCCACTGCGTTTAATGTTGACTAATCTCATAAGAAACCCAACAGTCTTGACTAAATATTTGGAGACACTATTTATACGGAGAGACTTTTGAAGTCTTTACGGATCATAAGGTTTGAAATACACCTTCGGGTAGTGAGATATGAATTTGAGGTAGAGATGTTTGTTAAAGTTGCTTAAGGATTATCATTACACTAGATCATATCATCCTGGCAAGCCCAATGTGGTTGTTGATGCTTTGAGTAGGAAGTAGGTGTGGAGTTTAGCTCACATCGCAGTGGAGAGACGACCAACTATTTCAGAGTGGTAGTGATTATTAAAGGATAGTGTTGAGTTACAATATTGATGACTTTGGAGTTCTTTGGTTCGAATTGAGGTTATGTGTACCATCTTCTGATGACTTACGCGAGTAGATTATGGTTGAGGGCCATAGTTCTGCGTATTCTGTACACTCGCGATACATTAAGATGTATCTAGACCTTCAAGAGTCTTATTGATGGCCAATGATGAGGAAAAATATATCTGAGTTTGTCAGTTGGTGTCTAACCTGTCAGTAGGTTAAGTTCGAGCATCAACGTCCTTCGGGTTTGTTACAACATCTGCCTCTTTTGGAGTGAAAGTGGGGCCGCATCACGATGTATTTTTTAGTCAGGCTACAGAGGATGTCTGCTGTGTACGACTCCATTTAGGTGATCGTTGACTGATTGACTAAGTCTGTCTACCTGTTAAGACGACTTATAAAGAAGCACGACTAGCAAAGCTGTATATAGACAAAATTGTATGCTTACATGGTGTGCCATTCTCTATAGTGTCTAACAGATATCGTCAGTTTGCTTCACAATTTTGGTGTAAACTGTAGGAAGAGTTAGGTACTTGATTGCATTTAGAAACAATCTTTCATCTGCAAACTGAAGGGCAATCTAAGCATACAATTCAGATTTTAAAGGATGTTGAGAGCGTGCGCTGTGGATTTTTGTGGGAGTTGGGATTCCCATTTTCCTTTTATTGAGTTTGCTTATAATAATTCATACCATTCTAGTATTGAAAATGCACCATACGAGGCACTATATGGCAGGAAGTGTAGATCTTCTCTATGTTGGCATGAGGTCGACGAAAGAGAGCCTTTGGGCATATATGTTATTTTTGAGACTACTAAGAAAGTTAGGCTGATTCAACAACGAATTCAGACTATGCATTGTCACCAAAAGAGTTACGCTGATCCATTGTGTAAACATTTGGAGTTTGAGGTAGGAGACAATGTATTGCTCAAAGTATCATCTATAAAGGGTGTTTTGAGATTTGGGAGGAAGGGCAAGCTGAGCCCGAGGTACATTAGTCCATTTGAGATTATCGGTCGCGTCAGAGCTGTTCTTTTGAATTGGTACTACCACCTTAGTTTGCTTCTGTACATTCAGTATTCCATATTTCACTTCTAAGGAAGTATGTCTCTGATTTGTTTCATATTCTATCACCACCGTCCGTTGAGATTAGCCCTAATCTATCTTATGATGAGACTCTAGTCTGAATTGTTGACCGGTAGGTTAAGAGGCTCTGAAACAAAGAGATAGCGTTGGTGAAAGTGATTTAGAGACATCATTCAGATGAGAAGGCCACTTGGGAGGCCGAGGATGAGATGTGACATAGATATCCACACCTCTTCACTTCTGCAAACGTATAGGTTAGTATATTATGTTCCATGTCTTTGCATTCTCTGCATTTCTCTGTATCTTCTACATTGTCTGTTACATGTCTGCATATCTAGGTATCAGTAATATAGAATATTAGCACAATTTTAGTATGTTTTCCTATGGTTAGCATGTTAAGATTTGGAATTATAATTTGATTTGGAGTTATGATTTTATTTAGAGGCTTAGGTTTGATTTTACCTTCTGATATGGTTCGTGTGGAAATTCAAGGACAAATTTCTTTTGAGGGGGAAGTACATAACATCTCACATGTTTCACTGATGTTTTGATCGAGACTTAGATCTGTCTTCGATTATTATTCGTGGTTTATGTTCTTTGAATTATGCCTTAGATAGTGAATGATGATTTTTTGGATAGATTTAAGGATCCTTGATCATATTTGGCTGTTGAACGATTGAACGAGGGGTTTAGGCTTTGGGCATCACATAGACATAGTAAACAGATTTTGACTGTGTCTTGTCGTGCTGACTGTGTCATGATTCTTCCATTACAAGGACACAAGCCCGCGGCCATGTCTCAATCAATACTGCCTGTGTCGTGCTTGAATTGCTGCATTTCATCTAGAAACGTCACCATTTTGCCTCCTCCTTTATTTAAATACTGTAAACCATAGCCCTCACTTTAGACTTCACCCATTTCTTTCGTTCTTTCACTTCTTAAGACTCCAAACTTGGTTCTCTTCCATTCCTTTGCCTTTCATTAAACTTTTTCTTCTTCTTCTCTTCCAAATTGAGGTAAGGGTTGATGCTACGTTATTCCTTTTATTTCATTCCTTATTAATATTCCATTACTATTTGTTATATGTTCGTGGATGGTAGGGGGAAAAGCTCTAATTTTGGAACATTTTAGGATAGATTGAAGCTAGGTTTTTGTTAAATGTTAATAGATTTACGTTGGAAAGCATAAATATAAGTTGATTTTGGTGATTTGAAGATTTTTTTTTGAAATGGGCTTATTAATCCGAATTTGTAGGTGATGGAAAGGAATGACCATTATTTGGTTCTTGGTGAACTTTGACGATGGATGATGGGTTTATAATGCTATTAGATTAGTTCCGAAGATTGAGTTATGGGTTTCGTAATTAGGAATGGGTGGGGCATTATAAGATTGATCCTTGAGAGGTGAGTGTGACTTTGTCATACAGGTTGATGATAGAAACGGGTTTTATGATTAGAGTTAGTTTTTGTGGATGAAATATTGTTAGGCTTGTTAATAACAAGGCTGGATATTATTAGAATAATTATGGGTTTGATGATTGGGGAAAAATATTTTCATTCGAGTAAGTGTTTGAGACCAAAGGTTGTAACTTTATAAGGTGAGACGAGTACTTGACGTCTTTGATGCTAGACTTGGTTTAATGGAGTTGTGAGAATTGAGAATATACAATTAGTCATGATTTTTGGATTATTGTAAATATTTTGGGCATAGGATCAAATGTAATTTTGGAGAAACATAGGATACATGTTTATAAATATGTATAAGTTGGAGAATTAAATTGTGATCATGGAAAAGTTTGAAGACCAAGTTGTAACTTCCATAAATTCATTAATCGATTTTTAAATTGCCATAATTTGGGAAATCCATTCGTAATTTTGCATAGACTCCGATTTTCGAGACTAAAGCGATAAATTTTTGATCGAAATAGGATTTTTAGCATCATCGAGGGTTTTAGGTCTGCATTTGCATTTCATACATTTTTTGTATTGCCACAATACTACTACCACATTTTGTTATCTGTTCTGATTTTGTCTGTTTCAGCTTCCTGTTCATGCCATCAGGACCAGCCGCCGACTGGTGCGTGACTGACTCTTACTACTCTAGATACCCAGGTGAATGAGATGACAACTTTAGACACATAGGCTGTATCTTCTGAAATTAGATCATTTTTGTTGTGTCTAGATATTAATCTGTAAACTAAGTAATAAAGGATTGACTAAATAAAATCTGGCTTGTGTACTAATAATTATTCCGTACTCTGATTTGTCTAAAATCTACTGCATATATATACAGTTTCTGTAAATTAAAATCTACTATGAATGCTCGTCTACATTATTATTTATTTATTTAATAAATATTTTGGATAAGGGACACCTAGCTACGAGTTAGCGTAGCCTTTGGTATACCATTGCTCTATCACGACCCCAATTGCCAAGTTGAAATGGTAGCCGTGTGTCCGGCCAGAAGTACATACTTTGTTTGATTCTGTCTGGTGGCATAGACCACAACATCTGCTATCTGTCTGATTTTGCATTTGGTCCCTATCTACCGTCCACTATACTTATACATTTGATATTATTATTATTATTATTATTATTATTGTGTTGTTGTTATTATTATATGCGGTATTTTCTGAAAATATTCTTCAAAACGGTATTTGCGATGCTCATATCAGGTGATCTAGAGTGTCCTCCCTCATTGAGTTTACTCACCTCCTCCCCTTAATATTTTCATGCATACTTTTGGCATCCAACAACTGTCTGACATTTCATTTCTTAGTGAGGGGTCCTGTTGATTGTGAGTGCCCTTTTGGTCGGGCTCTGTTTATTTTACAGTATAGCTCCACACCTAGATTCGATTTGGTTATTAGATCATTTTGTATTTTGGTTACACTGATTTACCTGTTTGTTATTTTGGTAGTGCTTTGATATATTTCTATTTTGGTATACTTTACTTAAATATATTTTATTATATGTTATGAATTACATTTATACTATGTTTTACTTTAATAAATGTTTAAAATTGAATAAATAGGGTAGTGTTGGATAATGTGTAGGGAAAACACAGTGAAATTTTAAAAAATTTACACATCATCAACTACAAAGATGCATGCAAACAATCGATACATAGAACAAGGAAAGAGTTGTGAATGTTTACATCGTAAAAGCATCAAATAACTGTGAAGAACACAATCAAGTCACGAACTTGTTGATCCATTTGTGTTTGTGCAGCCACTGCACAATACCAAAAATATGTTGTCTCTATCGGTATCAACACCACGTTAGTCCAAAATCGCGGCTAGGAGTTTCCAGATCAGGACTGGGTCCAAATCGGTGCGCTATGAATACTTTTATAAAGCTAGGTGTTTAGAGATTTTGGCAAAAAGAAGGACAACAAGGGCATCAAATTTTTGTTCACTCTGTGCACGACTTAGGCTTCCAAAAATTCACTTAAAACACCCTTGAATACCTTAGTACAAATAGGGTTAGGGTTTGCTAAACACCTTCTACATTATCTCCATGATTCTTGGCCACATCAAGTGAAATATCTTCCTAGCTTGTAGAAAGATATTCCAAATTCTTTTAGAACTCATTGTCGACAACCAAAACCACTTTTTTGGGGAATTAAACTCATTTGTACATTAGGGTTAGGTTTAATTAACCATATTAACTTGGACATAATGGGCTTCGACCTTCTACCCATTAAATAAGCATAAACACAATATCTGCAAGCCCATTGCAACATATATCCAAATCCAACAAAGATTTATATTTTATTCAATTATCCAATAATTAAATAAACATGAAGCATCCCAATTTAATTAGGACTCATCCTAATATGTTCTAATCAAATCAGGACTACTCATATTGCGCTCTAAACCCTCAGTGCTGAAACAAACTAGTCGAAGTAGTTTTTGTCGTTTCTCAAATCTAATTCATAATATGAAGCCTACCACAATTAGGAATCCTAATTTCATTAGGACTCTCATCATTGAGAATGATCCAAGTGTTAGGATTAGTTCAATTGAAACTAATCAACGACCATTTATACATGTTTTGATCTTCGTTTCTATATTATGCTACATGTAAATTGTATGTATGTCATAAGCTGTGGTACTTTTACACTTTAATTTGTATATTTCAGGCTTATTGATGACACCTCGATGATTTTGGGCAAGAACGAGCCAAAATGGAGCAAGAACGACAAGTTTATGACCTTTGGGAGCAAGACACGGGTGTGTCCTAATCTGGAATGCAGAAATCATATTCTTCCCAAGACATGACCTAGGACACAACCATATCCTAGGCCGTGTCATAAACAATTTTGCAGAAGTCTTCAAGAATCCGTGTGCTACTGTGGAAAGTTCATTCATGAAGACACGAGCATAATTGGAAGACACAGGTAAAACCCGTGTCCGTGTGGTGTACGACCTTGTCTTAGGCCATGTCTTGCCAAAGAATGCCTAATTCGTGTTATTTAAGCATGGAACAAAAACTGAAGGGGGATCCGACTTTGAGACATAAAAACACACTCAATTGAAGGTCAGAGGACGTGGGAACTTAAGGAGAACTCAATTGGTGTCAAGATAAAAGGAATCACATGAAATATTGAAGGATTAGTCATGGGTTTTTCTTCTCTCTGTAGATTTCCTTTGTATCTTGTTGTTTCTCTCTCCAGGAATATGAACTAAATACTTTGTGCATCTAGATATTATGAACCTTAGATCGATTTTGTGAATGTTGTGTTTTGTTATTTATTCAGTTTATTTATGGAATTGAGACTCAATTATGATTTATATTGTTTAATTGTTGAATTGATTGATGCTAGCCTTTCGATTCCATTACTGGTACATGTGCGAGTAATCGAGAGATTTTTCATGTAATAGATCATTAATAATTGAGAGGATTTGCATGCAAACCTAGAGATAGGTAGACATAAATCCTCCAGATTGGGGTCAAACCTAATAGTGAAATTCACAAATCGATAAAGCAACGATAGGGGTTTTAATTATGAAGAGATTTTGATTAATTAACCTAGTCATTAGGCGTCAGCTAACTCGAGAGAGAGGTTAACATAACACAGGAATTTGCACGGTCCAATTACTTGAATAACTGTCTGAATAACGAACCATTATCACTTAGTTCGGTCTAGGGGGATTTCGCATCTAGCTGTCGTTTACCATTAATTATACTGCCTTCTTGATTATGTATGTTTGCTTTCAAGTTGATTTCTGTTTATTTTATCTATTCCACATCATGGGTTACCAACATGGCTATAAGTTTAGACTTTTTAAAATGGTTTGAATCATAGTACAAGATAGATGATTGATGTTGCGATAGGAGGTACCCTTAATAACAAGACACCAGAGGCTGCTCAATAGTTGATAGAGGAGATGGTCATGTACAATTATCAGTGGCACACAACATGTTCTAAGCTAGCTAAGCCAGCTGGAGTGTATAGGGATTTTAGTTAGGAAGAGATTTCGATTGATCAACCTAGTCGTTAGGCATTAGCTAACTCGAGTGCGAGTTTGACATTACACAGGAATTTCCACAGTCCAATTAATTGAATAACTGTATGAATAACGAACCATTATCACTTTGTTTGGTCTAGGGGGATTCCCCATCTAGGTGCAATTTTCCATTATTGTTCTGACTTCTTGATTGTGTATGTTTGCTTTCAAGTTGATATTTGTTTATTTTATTTGTTCCACATCATGGGTTACCTACATGATTGCAAGTTTAGACTTTTTAAAATGGTTTGAATCATAATACAATATAGATGGTTGATAATGTGGCAGAAGGTACACTTAATAACAAGACACCAAAGGCTGTTTAAGAGTTGATAAAAGTGATGGCCATGAACAATTATCAGTGGCACACAGCACGTTCTAAGCTAGCTAAGCCAGCTAAAGTGTATGATGTTGATGCAGTGATGGCTTTGGCCATACAAGTTGAATGTTTGAGTAAGCAGATTGATGGGATTTTGTAGCACAATAAGCAGCTTATGCTGATGGTCAAGGAACTTAGGATTGCATGGAAAACGTGAATTATATAGGTCATGGGAAAATCATCAAAACAACCCCTATAGCAACACTTATAATCCTGGGTGGAGGATTCACCCAAATTTTTCATGGAAAGGTCAAGGGGAGCAGAAACAGAACCCCTACCTAGATTTCAATAGCCACAACAGTCCGTGAAACCAAACTTTGAAGAGTTGATGAGCAAATACATTGAAGCTTCTGAAAAAAGGTTCACACATATTGAAACAACTTTAATGAACCAAAGGGCTTCAATTTGAAATCTAGATGTATCTCTCCACAATGTGGAAAATCAAGTTGGCTAAATAGCTAAGCTCTTATCTCAAAGGCAATCGAGCTCCCTATCGAGCGACACTGAGGCAAATCGAAAGGAGCAAGTACATGCTATCTTTATTGGTGGGGTCGATGATCACAAGGTGGAGAAGCCTATGGTAAAGCCAAAAAGGGTGCTTCGCGAGTACAGGCCTCGGATTCCTTATCCTGCAGCACTCTTCCAGAGAGAGCATGTGAAAGTAGCCTCTTATGATGGTGACAGACCGGCATCCAAACCCAAGAAACCACCACCTGGAGTCGAGGTTGAAAAGCATGAAGAGAAGGTTGAGCGACCTTAGACAACACCTGAGCTACCTGCAAAGCTAAAGGACCCAAGGAGTTTTTCTATCCCTCTTTATATTGGTAGTTTGCATGTTGATAATGCATTGGATGACTTAGGTGCTAGTGTGAATGTGATGTCTTCTAATTTGTTTCAAAAATTGAACTTAAGAGAACACATACCAACTAGGTTGCCAGTGCAGTTAGCTGATAAATCTATACTGCATCCGAGAGGCATAGTTGAGATTATCTTTGTTAGGGATGAAGACTTGGTATTTCTGGTTGATTTTGTGATCCTTGATATGAAATATAATTTGGAAACACCATTTATCCTAGGACGAACATTCCTAGCTACTTCTAGGTCCATTGTTGATGTGTATGGTCATGTGTTAACCCTTAGAGTCGAGGATAAGTGTGTTAAAGTTAAGGACTCTAAGGTTCAACACCATTTTGACTCACCTTCTATTGCGAAAAATTTTGTTTTTTTCTAGTGCGGTGCAGGTACTCGACAAGGAGGAGTCAATTGTTGCGCCTGATGTCTAAGAAACGGTGCCTAGAGTGAAGAAGAAGAGGCACAAGACTTGGCGACATAAGGCAAAGAAAGAGGAGCATGAGTCACCGCCACCACAAGCAAAAACCAACCCTAAGGTAGCGTGTCATTTCATATTGCACATTAAGAATAAGAAGGCAAATCAATATGGAAAGCCGGTACAATGAGTTGGTACGGACACTTCGCACAATGCGTACAAGCCCCCATAAGAGCCTCAGTCACCAACGCCAAGCTAATGATATTAAAGAAACACTTCTTGGGAGGCAACCTAAGTTTGGATTAGTTGAATTTGGTTTTCATTCCATTTCCTTTAGTTTGTTTTCAATTTCCAATTTTGTTTTTGTTCAGTTTAGTTGTTATTTTGTTTTTTTAGTTTTCTTGTGTTTTAGAAGGGCTTCTCACATACTTGAATTATTTTCAGGGAAGTCCCAGAACTCTTTGTCTTTATTCTTTTTCCCATTGGTATTGTTTGTTTCAATTTTGTACATTATGGACAATACACAATTTAAGTGTGGGGTTGAGGTATTAAAATTTTTGAAAATTTTGATCGAATCTTGATATTGTGGTTGTGGGATGCATGATATGTGATGGCGCAAATGAGTTGAACAGTTGAGAATTTTTAATATGCATATGTTACTGGGAGTTTTGAATTACATGTTATGAATCCACACTATTTTTAAGCTTGTAATCAAATTTTTTGCTTTGGATTTTTCACTCCTTTGACTTTGTTTGCCATTTTGACACATATTTAATGAATGAGGGCATGAAAATTGAACAGATAAATGAATACAAGGGTTACTCTTGACTTCTTTGAACCTAAACCAGGACAAGTACATAGGGTTTAGTATCTACTCCGCTATCTTTGGACATGAGTATGCAAAGCACTGCCACAAGGGGTTTTCTAAGTAATCAGAAGCACTCATCACAAATGATTAGTTTTTTTTTAGTCAAATGGAATATCCTTAGTGGTGGAAACCAAATTAAGTGCAAAGAAGAAAATGCATAAAATTTGTACCCTTAATTTATTGACTATGTTTGCAGCAAGTAAGTCATTGAGTTCGTTGAATTTTTTATAAATTTATGAAGTTCAATACCAATGTTGCCCGAAGTGCTTAATGTTATGTATGATAATTCAATTGATGAGTTGAAGAGGTGACTAAATCAAATCAATTAATTTGGTTATTTGAGCTCTGTCCTGTGTGTGATTTTGGGGTGGTAATTCAAGTTTACGAGTACCCTATGCATACTTTAGATTCTCTACTCTTTAGTTATTTCTATTAGCACATAATGTGAATTCTCATACCACCGTTGATAGAATTTGGTTAGAGTGTTTTCCCCTTATCTTAACTCTTTCTTTGGTTGAGGACAAGCAAAATTTCAAGTGTGGTGTAGTTTGATAAACGACCATTTATACATGTTTTGATCTTCGTTACTATATTATGCTATATGTAAATTGTGTGTATGTCATAAGTTTTGGTACTTTATGATTTATTTGTATTTTTTAGGTCGATTGATGATGCCTTGATGAGTTTGAGCAAGAACGAGCCAAAATGGAGCAAGAACGGCAAGTTATGACCTTTCGGAGCAAGAAACGATTACCATGAACCATGGCTGTGTACTAATCTAGAATTCAGAATCATGTTCCTCCCAAGACACGGCCGTGTCATAAACTATTTTGCAGAAGTCTTCAAGACACGGACAGAAACATAACGGACACAGTCGTGGCTATGTCCTTGTGCTACCTTGGAATGTTCATTTGTGACGACACAAGCATAATTTGAAGACACGGTCAAAGGAGTGGAAGACAAGGGCAAAACCCGTGTCCGTGTGGTGTGTGATTT
>CAODLS010251702.1:0-12707 GCA_948243855.1 Flueggea neowawraea
CAGACGAGTTCGAACCAGTACCAAGAATCTGCAGAATAATCCTCGCTGTCTACGAAACCAACCTAAACCACCCGCAGTACTCACCCGAAGGAGGGTACGGGCTAGACCCAAACTGGGTAGTAAAGCGCGTGACGTACGAGGGAGCAAATGGGCACGCGCCGCCGTATATAATATACATGGACCATGACCACAAGCAGATAGTGGTGGCGATAAGAGGGTTGAATTTGGGGAAGGGAAGTGATTATAAGGTGTTGTTGGACAACAGGTTGGGAATGCAGATGTTCGATGGAGGGTATGTGCATCATGGGTTGATGAAATCGGCGGTGTGGATACTGAATCGGGAAGGAGAGACGTTGAGGAGGTTTTGGGAGGAGAGTGGGAGAGAGTATCAGATGGTTTTTACAGGTACGACTGGCAATTTCTGGCACTATTACATGATTATAACACAATATGATTTATACAAATTTTGTTTTATTGTGTTTATGATTATGTTCGTATAATCGTATAATGTGATGTGTCGATGACATGATATGACTATAAGGCGTGAACATGAATGGACACCCCTATTTGCAGGGCACTCGTTAGGGTCGGGAGTGGCTGCCTTGTTGAGCGTTATTGTAGTCAATCGTAGGGATGAAATTGGTGGCATTCCTAAAGAGAAAATTAGGTGCTATGCTGTGGCTCCTGCGAGGTGTATGTCTCTTAACTTGGCTGTTAAGTATGCTGATGTCATCTACTCCATTGTTTTACAGGTATTTGCCTTAATGCTTGTGTCTAATTTTTATTTTTACTGTTGGAGTTGCTTGGTTTGGTTGAGTCTGTTGCAATCTGGTTGAGTTGCTTCAAAATTGATGATTGTGGTACTTATCAAAAACAAATTGATGGTTGTGGTGTGATTTTGAAGTTGTTGAGAATTTACAATTTAGATTTAACTATAAGGTCAGCAGTGATAAGTGATCTCGCAGTGATAAGTGATCTCAATAATTTTAAAACAAATTGCAGAAACAGACCAAGCAAACTAGTGGTTAGTAGTGCTGGTGCTGTGTATTACTTGTGTCCAGTTTTAAAATTGATGTATGAACAAGAATTGAACGTTTGATTCTTGAGGCATGAGCGATCAGTAATTGTTCTGTTGAAATATTTTCTGTTGTGACTTCTGCAGGATGATTTCTTGCCAAGAACAACCACCCCATTGGAAGACATATTTAAGTCAATTTGGTTTGCTTAATTTAAATTCTGTTCCTCGTAAACTTCTGGGGTGAATACTATTATCATTATTTCTTATATATACCAGGTGTTGGTGATTTGGACAGTTTACCCTGCTTGTTATTTTTGGTTTGCTTGAGGGATACCTTCATACCTGAAGGTAGGAAGCTTAGAGACCCAAGGAGATTGTATGCGCCTGGACGAATGTATCATATTGTAGAAAGAAAATTTTGCAGGTAATGACAGTTTTCATGTGCTTTCTTGTGTGTGAATACTGACTTGGTTGAATCGTGATACGAAATTTTGCTCACTCATGAATATTCATGACATCCAAACCGAACAGAAGACAAGTAATTAAAATTTCACCAATTCCTGGACTCAAAAAAAGTAATTCAATCAAACCAGAGTTTGAAGACCTACATTTAAGCCACAATTACATGCTACTTAGGCATTCAAAAACAATAACTAAACTTATTTTTATGTGTGCAGTGTTAAAACTTATAGCTAACCTGCCATTCAGTGTGGTCGTACCTTGCACAGTAACATCTTTTTTCTAAGGTTAATTTGATATACAAATTATGGCTCATCAAAAGTTTATCTCCCACACTGAGAATGCCTTCCCTTTATTTAGTCATTATTTAACATACTGACAGACTGATTACTAACTGCTATGGATCTCATCGTTTGGTGTGTAAGCATGACAAGTTTTTAGCGGCCATTACTCTGTCATCCGTCTGTCTATCTGTGGAGAGTCTAGTGGTTTCAGTAACTTTGTTCTTGCAACTAAGACCCTACGATATTTCCAAGCTATTACTTCTAATTGAATCCATTGAGTCACACCAAATCTGCACGTTAAAATTCTGACAAAGTGGCATTATATAGATTATAATATGTCCTTTGTTCCATTTTTTTAAAAAAAAATTGTTACTGGTGGCATAGGCAATGCTCATTATTCTTGTTGTAGCAGGTGTGGAAGGTTTCCTCCCAAGGTCAGAACAGCTATTCCCGTAGATGGAAGATTTGAACACATTGTCTTATCATGTAATGCCACATTTGATCATGGAACCGTTTGGATAGAAAAAGAAGCAAGGAAGGCATTGAATGTAAGCCTTTCTCCTTTTACTGTTCCTTTCATGGTGATTTAATTCCATACGATGAAAACCAGTGCATATTATCTTTCAGATAACTTGATTTGCTCCTTGCTACTTTGATAACATCCTAATTTGTCAATTCAGGGTCTGTTTGGTGGGATTTGAATTCCTTTCTCCCGGTTTCTGTCTTTTGCTTTTCTGGAAGCAAATGGCAACGTTTGTTAATTCATTGAGATGGCCATCTCTGTGAAGCAATTTTTTTTCCCTTCTCTTTTAACTTTGCCTGTGAAAACATACTGATTCTAGTGATGAACTTTCTTCATTATCTATGTATTAAAATGCAACTTCTTATGCAATTGCAAAATTTCACCCCAAATTGTTTTTCTTTGCATTTGCTTAAAAAAATATTGAATGTGCTTAGTTTGCTTCGAGAATCTACGTCATCTTTCTCAATTTGCAAAACTTATTTAAGCTCGTGTTTTTAGTCTGAACATTTATTGATTCACAATTAACAACATGATTTAACTTCCCACAGAGAATGAAGGAGATTAGTTGAACATTTATTGATTCACAATTAACAACATGATTTAAATTCCCATAGAGAATGAAGGAGATTAGTTCAGAAACTGTTACGACGCCACCAAAGATTCAGAAGCTGGAAAGATTGCAAACAATTGAAAAAGAACACAAGGACGCATTGGAAAGAGCTGTCAGTTTGAGCATACCTCATGCCGTGAAAACTCCAGAGTCAGAAGCAGACACGGAAGCGAAGCCTTTGGAGGATCAAACCGAGCAAGGTGAATCCGCAGGGGGAACGACAAACTGGGATGAAGTGGTGAAAAAACTTTTCAAGAAAACTGGAACAGGAGAATTGGTTGTGAACAAAGAAGTGAATGTGGAATCTTAGCGGTGACTTTTGCCCTGTTACAGTCTATATGGATTTGATCTAGCCTTCTTTTTTTTTTTTCTTGTTATCATGATTTTTATGTTTCTCTTTGCTATATACTTTTGTTGACAAATTTGTACATCTCATTTCCTATAGAAGTTGCGAGAGGGTAATACAGAAGCTCATTCGTTTATGTTTTGCCTTTTTTCTCATCATTCTGAGTCGAATATTAATGGTTGTGCTGAGAAAAATTTGTTGTCCGGATTGTTGGGAAAAAGGAAAAGATTCACGATAACTTATTTGGCAAGCACTTGAACAGGTAAAGCAGTATGTCCTCATTTGAACAAGGGATTATAAAATCGACTGTTTTTAAGACGCTATAAATAAAAGACAAGGGTATATTTTTCAAAATCTGTGATATAATTCTGAAGGAGTTACATGTTTTATAGCAAAACATGAAAGTATTTACAATATTCGACATTTTTTGTTCAAATTATGGTTTTCATATGGCATAAATTTGACTTATTTTTTGTTTATTAGATTATTTCTTTTGTTACCTATTTAGCTTAATTTTTGTGTATACTGTATTAAAAAATAGTTAGAAAATTAGTGATGCAATTTTTTTTCCAGTATTTTTATTTGTGTAAGAACACCTTTGATTTGATTGGTGATGTCACATGGGTTTAAAGTCATTACGCCTAGTAACTAAAGACTCGTTTGGTTCAATTTCCGGAGAAGTTATTTTTTAAGAAGTAATTTCTTAGAAAATAACTTATAAATATATTTGTTTGACATGTTGAATTGTTAGGAAGTATAATTTATTATGTAATACTCCTACTCACATACCCCCAACTAAGCAAGCCTTAATTGTTTACTCAAGTCTATATGAAAAATCATCTGAAAAATATTTATGGAAGGTTGGGTAGTTATAACACCTCATATTACTTCGGAGTGAAAGTATGTCTTGGTTTATAATCACGAAGACCTAATTATTAGACAATTTGAGTTAATAAATTATTCCATCACAAAAGAACATTTACAATGGAATCTTATATATTTTTGGTGTTGTCTACATTTTTTATACGTTTTGTACTCGATATTTAAAAAAACAATTAAAATGACAATTTCATTTTTTTTGTTAATGTGATTGTTATGTATTCGTGTATACATTTTCTATTCAGTTTGTCACCAGATTATTTCTTGCTGCTTTTTAAATATCACTTACTTACTTTTTGGTATAAATGAATTTTTTTAAAATTTTATGAAATTTATTTACAAATTTAAATTCTGATATTTGTTTTACTTTTAAAAAAAACTCAAATCAAAAAATTACAAATAAAAGTATTGAAAGTTTGGTAAAATTGTTTATTCACAAATCCAAGTTAAATACATCTGATTTACAAATAAATTTTATGTCATTTTTTTTAATAATTTTATCCATACTATTTATTTTTATTGGCAAAATTATCATGTGCTATTTACAACACCAACAGACTTGTTTATGCAATTGTAATGCCTGGAAGCTCTTGTCATTATTGTTTTTGACAAGTCATTTTATTCCATCGGGAATTGGAACATCTGTCTTCATTAGTGCTGGGTGTGGGCCTGACCGGGCCAGAAGCGTTTTTTATGGCCCAGGCCACTGGGTCGGGCCCGGTCGACAGGGCTAACAGCCCAACCCGCCCATTAAAAAATGTCCGAGTCGAACCACCCACGGACCAACATTTTTTTTCTTTCACTGCTCCCATCTCAACATTCTGAGCTTCTTTTCTTTCACTGCTCCGGGAGAAACATACACATTTGACTTTCACTGATTAACATTTAGTGCTCCCATGTCAACATGATTACAAAGATCTGAACATAGGCTTCTAATTAACACATTTGGCTTCTCTTTATTGACTTCTAATTAAGATTTTCATTGAGATCATTTCAATGTATTGGCTATATAAATATAAATAAGACAATAATATGGAAAAAAAAAAACAGATTATATAATACAAAAGTCTGCGCATTTTTAATGAAAACAAACCGAAAATATATCCAAATACATATTAAATTCTCCATGTATATTAAAATTAGTTAGAAAAACAACCAAAATAAACTAATCATCATTAGAACTCGTACTCAAACCAACTTTATTATCTTCATTCCCTGCACATTACATCCATAACAAATGTAATTAACAATAGTAAAAAATAAGTTTGCAATTTATTTTTTTTTAAAAAGGTAAAATACTTACTAGGCTCTGAAGATGCTCGTAACCAATCTCGAAGACACATTAAAGCTTCAATTGTGTTTGTTTTCAATGAAGAACGAGACGGACTAATCACCCTACCTCCCACACTAAATGTACTTTTTGAAGCAACTGTAGATACTGGAATAGTCAAAATATCACGTTCCATACAAAATAAATTAGGATATCTCAAAGAACAAGTGCTCCAAAAGTGTAAAACATCTAGATTCATATTTCTATCAAGAGTAGGCTCTTCCAAATAAAGATCTAACTCCAACTTTTGCACTTGATTTCCAAAATGAGTTCCTTTAAAGTTATCCAAATCTTTAAATATGTCTTCTTCATCATCATCATTACCACTTCTACTATTGCTTAAGCCAACAACATCAAGTGTTACCACTTTTTTATAAGCCTCAAAACACTTATAAATTGCAATAATCACTTTTGTTGTATGAATCTTAACAACTTCCTCTCCATACACTTTATTGAAGCAATATTCAACTGTTCTGATTTTTGTTGATGATCTAAAATCACAGCATATGACAAAATCAAATAATACTCTCTCTAATATTTGTCAAATTTACGCTGCATTTCTATGACCATAGGTGTCAAGAAAGTTTTTAGACCTTTAAGGATATTTAACAACTAGTAATGAATTTCCAAACACCTTTGAAATATAAATTAGAAGTGGGATACTTAATTCCAGAAAATGTGCAACTCACTTCATAGAACGATTTTAAAAAATTGCACAAGACACCAATATCAGTTCACTCTTCCTCTAATAAAGTGAATAAGTTAAACTTGTTATCCCTCTCACCAAATTTCAAGAACACACTTTTGTAACGAAGTGCTACAACAAGCATATCATAAATCGAATTCCACCTAGTTGGACAATCAAGAACCAATTTCTTACTAGTATCCACATTCATGTTGTTGGCCAAAGCAACAAAGTTCTTTTTTCTATGAGAAGATTGTTTCACATAGTTAACACCATCACACAATTTCTTAATGGTCACCAACATTATATCAAAAGCAGATTGCACAATCAAGTTCAAGATGTGAGCACAAAATCGAATATGAAAGAAATCACCATCACATGGAAGAAGCCACATTCCATTCAATCGAACTTTAAGCAAATCAACCACACAATCATTCGTGTTCACATTATCCAAAGTAATACTCAACAATTTTTTTGAATTTTCCATTCAGCAACAATAGAACTAATCTCATCTTCAATTGACACACTATCATAGGGGGTGGAATTAATTTAAAATGAATAACTCTCTTTTGCAGTAACCAATTAACATTCACAAAATGTGTCGTGATGCAAATGTAATGATCCTCTGTTATAGATTTCCACGTATCAGATGTTAAACAAATTCTACTAGAAACTGTGGACAAATATTCAATCATTTCTTTTTTCTCTTTTTCAAAAAGTGACATAATATCTCTTTTTATTGTTCTCCTACTCATCATTTTAAATCTGGACAAGCAACTGCCATAACACGCCTAAATCCATCATACTCGACCATTGTAAATGGTTGCTCATCCCTACCAATCATTGGTCCAATTTCACTTAGAATTGCATCCAAATTAACTCTATAATTAGACAAATATGCACCACTTGAACCAATTTCAGTTCGAATTGTGTATTGCTTTATATCACGAAAAGCTCGTTTAGGACACTTACTAAATGCCTACTTAAATGAGAAGTGCCACCACTACTCTTGCAAGTGTAAATTTTTTTGCAAAACTTACATTGAGCTTTTGGATCCTCTTTATTAGTGGTGGATAATTTCTCGAAAGCATCCCACACATCTGATTTACTCCGCTTCGAATCTGGCTCATCATTTTCATTGACGTGTGTTGGTGACTTCATACTTTCGTCATCCATACTATATCCTGCAAACCAGGCCGAAAGTATTGTAAGAATACTAAATAAAAACAGCCATCATGTAAGCAATTGTAAGGAGGTAAAAAACAATTGTAAGAATCTGTTGTTTTCTTAAATAACAACAACAAAAAGACTGGAAATTATTTACTGCAACTACATACCTGTGGTATTAAAGAGCTAGAGCATCGAGGTCGCGTTCGAGGGAGAGCCTAAGAGTGGATGATTTTCCTGCAAAAAAAATTGTCAGAAAGTTTCTAGAGAGAGGCGATGTGTTGACCTTGAGAGAGAGATTTAGAGAGTAAAAGGAGTATCGTCGAACGTTGATTGATCGAGAGATTGGGAAACAGAGAGGCAGAGTGAGAGTGATAGGGTTCACCCTCGGTCTGGTGTGATATGGATTGTGGAGAAAGCTGGAGTGTCGAGGGATTGAGAGTCTAGAGAGGCGGCGACTATGAGCCAAGCCGGAAAGGGAAATGAGAGAGGGAATTAGAGTTCGCCCTCGGTCTGGTGTGATGTGGATTGTGGAGAGAGCTGGAGTGTCGAGGGATTGAGAGTCGAGAGAGGCGGCGACTGCGAGCAAGATAGAGAGTGAGAGATTCAGAGGAGTACCGTCGGGTTGGAGAGAGACAGAGTCGAGGGCTTGAGAGTAGAGAGAGGCGGTGACTGCGAGAGAGGGAAATGAGATGAGAGAGGGAAATTAATTTGGGTTAGGCATGGTTTGGTGTGGTATGCAGAAGGGCAAAACGACGGAGGGTATGCAGAGGGGAAGTGCAAAACGACGGGAGTACTGAGGAGTATTTATTGTGGTCTGGCCGGGCTGGGCCAATTTTTGCCCAACCCAGGCCTGACCCGGATTTTAGTTTGGGTCGCTTTCCTCGACCTAGCCCAGCCCTGTGGGCTAGGAAACCCAGGCCCTGATATTTACAAGGCCAGGCTCGGGCTGGCCCGCGGGCCAGGCTTATTTGCCCAACACTAGTCTTCATTGCTTTCTACAGTTCTACTTAGGGCTATAAATAAGCCAAGCTGCTAGCAAACGGCTCAGCATTTGGTTCGATAAAAATTTCATGACTCGGCTCGTTAATAAACGGGCCAAACTTGAACACTAAAAAATTCGGCTTATAAAGCTCGCGAACAAATTCGTTTTTGTGTTCATGAACATATCGTGTTTTTGGTGTTGTACATACTTTGCGTAAGTTTTGTATTTTTTGCATACAACTTATGAAAGGACTTTTAACACGATATTTTCCTGATCTGATGGGACTTTCACAATTTCTTGCAACAGGTCAAAGAAGTCGCATTTTTAAGAATATTTTGCTGCGTTTTCCATTTTTATAAAAAATAATGATGGTGTGTTTTTAAATTGACCATTTTTTTCTATTTGTACAGGTTTCCCTATAGAATAGGTCCCAAAATTCTTGGAAAACGTGGTTTGACGTTGGAACACCTAATTCTACATTGAAGACCATCAAACGGCCAGGATCATCACACACAAACTCCTCACCTTTTGGTCCATTACATAATTTCTTTTTTTATCTAAGAAAAAAATCCAATCGAATCTCAAAGCAAAAAGTTAGTTATGCCAAAATTTTAAATGGAAGATCGAATTTAATAAATAAATAAATAAAAATTTAATTTGAACACATAAAAATATGGTCAATTTTTTGTTTAAAAATATTATTTTTTAAAAAAAATTAAAAAAATATTAAATGTAGACATTTAAAAATTAAAATTTTTAAAAACCACTAAAAATATTTAAAGACTATCTGATATTTTGTAAATAATTTAAAACATATTTTTATTTTTAAAAAATTATTTAGTCTCGACCTAAATATCAATTTTCATATTTAATTTCAATATAATTATATAATTTCCCCCAAAGCAAATCTCCCTCTCCTTCGTCTCATTTATCGATTCCGCATAAGAAAAAACCAACAATGCATATAATCTCTGCTGCATTTATCACGTAGTGCATATATCGAATGATCCATGCAAATTCTTCAAATCTCACTAAGATAACTTGTAATGAGAGGTGAAATGCTTGCCTATTAAATGAACTTCGTGGGTTACTCCTTATGCCAAGTATAAAATGTCAAGATCTACTTCACTTTGTCAAAACAAGGGTCAACACATCAAATAGAAAAACCGCAATCATCACAAGAAAATCATCCATCATTTACAAAAGAGAGATAACAAGTAACCAAATCTGATGTCTAAGGACCAAAGGAAAATAAACTACCACCACTCTAAAAACATAAGTTCTGTTGTATATTTATGCTTTCATTAGACTGATATTCTATTAAGCTTACATGGCATTTGCATGGTAGCTTTCCAATTCCTTGTCAAGATCATCTGCTGACTTATCAACAGGTTGCTTCTTTCCCTGACGTCGTCCACGACCACCTCCAGGTGCACCCCTGAAACCCCCACGACTGCCTCGGCGGCGGCTCTGCCTGTAATGTGCAACACATTCAGTCATATATCACACAACAGCAAACAACTAATGTGCGGAGAAGGCCACGTTTACTTGAAAAGATTCTAGGCCTTTATAACAAATATAGCAAAATATATATTCAAGATGTTTCCACACTAGCAGCGGCAAAAAAATCATCCAGTGGAATGTGCATCACAGATGCATAGCAAGAATCTCTGCAGCATAATAAACAATAATTTCAAAAATGAACCAGTATATCCCAAGCAGGAACAAAGATAAAAATAGTAGTGTCCTGCAGTTCTCCATCAGTTTATTTTCTATTGAGCGACAACTTATATGTTGAACTTCTTATAAAGCCTTTATAATGATGTTTGACAGTTCAAGAAACTGAGCAAACTGCTGAGACTAGCAACAAGTAGGCTTCCATTGTCTAATAATCAGAAACAGTATAAGATGAAAAGAAAAAAAAGAATCAACTTAAAAAAAAAAAAGAATTATCCAAGCCACAAGTATTCATCAACGAAAATCACAACATCATGCCACATCTGGACATGACTAATAAAAAAATACTCACCCAGCACCTCGGTTAATAGCAGCTGAGGTAGAACCTCTTCCACGACCTAGTCCAGGGCCTCCAGGCCTGCAAATTTTCACATCACATCAGTTCTTTGTTGACAATAGCATCGCCGGAAACAACCTTAGGTGAGACAAACATTATTCAGTCATCTATTAAGGCATAGGCATGAACAAATAATGTTAGTCAATACTGCCTTGCAACAAATGAGTAACAAAATCCATGTGATTTCTAAAATCAGATAACAAGCCAGCACAGATAAAAGAAATCTGAAAACAAAGAAACACAACCACCCAGAACCAGCAACACATTTTTCTTTCTACCACACAAGCAATTTGACACCTTTCTTTCCAAATTCCATAACATTCAAAGAAATTGCTTGAAGAAAAATCCTTACTCACAAATAATCATTCAGCATTTGAATTAATTTTATCAAATATTACTACATAAAAGAAGAAAAAGATTACATACGTCATGACCACCGTCCGCTTACTCCTTCCATATACTCCAGTTACATTAACCCGAGCTGAAATGGGCACATCTGTTGAAGCTCCCACAATTTCAATCTTCATTGGCTTCCCATCTAAAAGGACATCGTTATACTTCTTCAGAGCTGCAAACGCATCACTTCTTCTTGTATAAACTACTTCAGCAGTACCCTGCACCAACACAAAATCATTAATTTCTATTCAAAAGACCACTATGTCAGCGCGGTCTAAATTGTATTAGATGATATAGAGAAGATATTGAGATACAGAATACAGAGTATAAGCTATCATGAAACATGATTAGCATCCGTACCCATGGAAAAGAAATATTGAGCGACAGTATTAATGTCGGAACCCAACAACAACAAAATAATGCATGACACACAATAAGAAAAGAAATGCTACAGACAGCAAGAGGGGAAAGCCAGCATTATATAATCCTTAGTTAGAGCATCTCCAATGCTCTCTTTATGTTAGTGTTTTTATCTATAATAAAGAGTTTTGCCCTAAATTACAACTCCAATGCTCTTTTTATCACTCTTTTATCTTTAAAAATAAGATAAAGAATGTCTTTCACTAGCTAGTTGCAGAAAGTCATACACACTATTTATATCATATGACGTTAATGATAGCATAGTTCTATTGGCTAAAAATAAAGAAAAATACAAAAAAAGAGATGTAAAATAATTAAAAATTAATCTTCTTATGAAAACTAAGAAAATAACAATTAAATTTTAAAGAGTTGCATTGGAGAACAATTTTTTTTTTACTCTACATAATTAAATATACTCTTTATTTATACTAAAATTGCACTTTATAACAAAAAGCACCATTAGAGATACTTTTACATGTAATAGTTTATTTAATCTGTCAATACAGAGCATTGCCAACATATTCAAAGAATTGAGCTTTGCTGGGGAAATTGTTTTACATGGCAAATAAAGGAAAAAAAAAATCAAATTTCTGGATCATAAGACTCCCAAAATATCAAACAAAATATATTCAAACTTAGAGCTCATTTCGATTTCTATTTTTGCAAAACTAAATACTTTGGTTGTACAAAACTACATGTTTTAAAAAATAACCCCCTCAAATTAGCAAGAGCCATACTGTCTCCACTTTCAAAAATACATCTCTGCTTACCCCAAGGGAAAAGCGCTTTATGATGAGTCATGAGAACAGTATATGCCCATAACTCATTAAAAGAGATTTTTCCTGAAGACAAACTTGAAAAAATAAGATTGCCTTAAATGAGGAAGTTCAAAATTATTACATCTCAACTCATGATGCCAAGTAAAGCTCTAGTTCCTATAAGAAGGGTAACAGAATAAATTTCAATCCAAGCATGAAAAGAAAAAAAATGCATCAGATGAATTCAATAAAACCAAATCATCCAAACTACAAGCCACTTTTACAAACTGCTTTTTTACAGAAAATTTTAAAAAAGCCCATAAGTCCAATAACTGATCATATTCTAGATATAATAGTTCTGATGACCCCATCAAATAACTGGACACGTCACTGAAACCATAAAATGGAAATCAAATAACTCAAAATGAGCAGCAGAGCAATCAAACCAATTTCCAAACTAAACATTCACACCAAGTATCAGTACGTTACAAAATAAACCAGTGGGTATCATGTGTTAACTTACACTAGGGCGACCATTTTTGCCGTAATGAACAGCATATCGTTTCAGATCTCCTATCTCAGTGAACAACTCCTGGTTGCACAAAAACTTAAGCTTAGAAATGCACTGCTCTAAGGATCTAAGATGAAAATATTCAGCTTGAGATGTA
Organism: Flueggea neowawraea; assembly: GCA_948243855.1. Taxonomy (NCBI): domain Eukaryota; kingdom Viridiplantae; phylum Streptophyta; class Magnoliopsida; order Malpighiales; family Phyllanthaceae; genus Flueggea; species Flueggea neowawraea. The sequence goes on from CAODLS010251702.1 coordinate 12,603, forward strand.
CCCTTATATCTTCATTGGTCACACCAAAATCCAAGTTTGAAACATATAACTTGGTACCAACTTCTACTCCTGTTATTCCTGCAGCTCTAATGCTATCTTCAAGCA